>CAUYQG010042188.1:0-24491 GCA_963574415.1 Tarsius wallacei
TGGTGGGAGTGTAAACTAGTGCAACCTCTGTGGAAAGCAGTGTGGCGATTCCTAAAAGCTCTAAACACCAACCTCCCATATGACCCTGTGATCCCCCTACTGGGAATATACCCTGAAGAACACAAATCACTCTATAAAAAAGATACCTGCACTTGGATGTTTATTGCAGCATTGTTAAAAAATGGATTAAAAAATGGATTAAAAAAATGTGGTATATATACACAATGGAATACTACGCAGCCATAAAAAAGAATGAAATCATGAATTTCACAGCAACCTGGATGGAACTAGAGTCTATAATACTGAGTGACCTCTCAGAAACAAAAAACTGAGTACCACATGTTCTCACTCATATAGTAGACCTTGATCATCCAACGTATTACCACAAGAAAATGACTGACAGTGGTGGGAAACTATTGGGGGGGGAGGGATAGGGGAGGGGATTAATGGTAATAAGTACCTGTCTGGGGATGGGGGGACACTTCTTATCAACAAGGGTGCCTCAATGAGACATATTTGTGTACCTAACCCTTAACTGTACCCCACAATATCACAATAAAAAATATTGAATAAGAAAAAAAAAAAGAAAGAAAAGTACATCATGCGAGATGTCAAACTATATAGCAGATACAGAAAAATTTGGGGGAGATGAATGGTTGGGTTTTTTGAGTAGCTCTAGGAGACACTGAAAGTGTTTGATTCACTGTATTCATATCCCAAATTTCTGCCTATGTAGTGGGTTCCCAGGCTGTTTAGGCTAAAGCTTTCAGCAATTAGTACAAGTTTCATCTATACCAGGGTTTATAAAATTAATGTAGCTCCCATAATTACCTATAAAATGTGTGCACATAGGTATTTTTCTGGGGAAGAGAATAAATATCTTTCATCTGATTCCCAAAGTACTCAAAGACCCTTCAAAATGGAGAGTCTTTCCTATACTGTTCTTTATTTACAAAGAACAACTTATTTAAATAAACACAGGTTTATTTAAAAACTAGTGAGGTTTTCCGAGTATTAACTTAGCTGTTTTATACCTTTGACTTGACACTAGTCAATTGAGCAGCACTCATGAAAACCTACACTGGAACGTGAAAACTTCCAAACTGCTCTAGCTGCTGAATTAGGGAATTCGGCCAACTTACAATTTAGCATACAATCTAATATTCCAAACAACCACCAGCTTCACTGTAGGTACTATTTCTACGTCTAAAAACTGGGAGGCTGTCTTGCATACAATATTACATTAACAACAGTTTTGTGGGCAGGAAAATTATAAATTAGAAGCTATTGTACTTTTAATTAATTAGATTTATTTTAGTGCCAGAAAGAAAATTGCTTTTAAATAAGAACTATCCCAACTCCCTTTGATATACTCCAAGGTAGACAACAACACCACACATCTTGCTGTTTAGATGACTGCATGAGAGACTATTACCTCATTCTTATTGATTAAGATTACCAAAGTTATCAGCAGATAATATTCAGATAATATTGGCAGATAATTATATTATTCCAGAAATCTCACTGGAAGTATATGATTCATTTTTAAAAATCTACATGGTGGCATCTCAGTGTGGTTTTGATTTGCATTTCTTTGAGGATTAGTGAGGCTGAACATTTTTTCATGTACCTGTTGGCTGCTCCTATGTCTTCTTTTGAGAAGTCCTTATTCATATTTTTTGCCCACTTTTTAATAGGGATGTTTGCTTTTCTTCTTTTGGCACGTTTGAGTTCCTTGTAGATCCTGGATGCTAGGCCTTTGTCAGATATAGAGTTGGCAAAATTTTTTTTTTTCCCATTCTGTGGGCTGTCTCCCTACTCTTAATAGTTTATTTTACTTTGCAGAAGCTTTTCAGTTTTATGAGGTCCCACTTGTCTATCTTATCTCTTATGGCATGGGCTTTTGAGTTTTTGATAAGTAACTGGTTGCCTATTCCAATTTCTGTAAGGGCGTCTCCTGCATTTTCTAAGGTTCTTAATGTTTGAGGTTTTACGTTTAGGTCTTTGATCCATTTAGAGTTGGTTTTTGTGTGGTGATGGGTAGGGGTCCTGTTTCGTTCTTCTGCATGTGGTCAACCAGTTTTCCCAGCACCATTTACTGAATAGGTTCTCCTCTCCCCAGTGATTTTTGGTGGAAGCTTTGTCGAAGATGAGTTGGTTGACAAATTCAGGTTTTACTTCCAGAATCTCTATCCTTTACCATTGGTCTATATGCCTCTTCTTGTATCAATACCAGGTTGCTTTGATTATTGAAGCTTTATAATTAAGCTTAAAGTCCAAAAGCGTGATACCTCCCATTTTGTTTCTTTTGCTGAGGATTGTTTTGGCTATTCATGGCAACTTATTAAAAAGTGGGCAGATCGGCTGGGTGCAGTGGCTCATGCCTGTAATCCCAGCACCTTGGACGGCAGAAGCAGGAGCATAATCCGAGCCCAGGGGTTCAAGACCAGCCTGGAAAACTTGGTGAGACCTCTGCTCTACAATAAATAAATAAATAAATAAATAAATAAATAAATAAATAAATAAATAAATAAATAAAATAGCTGGGCGTGGTGGCGCACACCTGTAGTTCCAACTACTTGGAAGACTGAGGTGGAAAATCACCTGAGGCTAGCAGGTCGAGGCTTCAGTGGCTATGAGCATGCCACTGCACTCCAGCCTGGTCAACAGAATGAAACTCTGACTCAAAAAGAAAAAAGAAATAAGCTAAAAAGTCGGCAAAAGATATGAATAGACACTTCTCAAAAGAAGACATTCGAGCAGTCAACAGATACATGAAAAAATGCTCAGCCTCACTAATTATCAAAGATATGCAAATCAAAACCACACTGAGATACCACCTAATTCCAGTTAGGATGGCCATCATCAATAACTCAAAAAACAACAGATGCTGGAGAGGAAGTGGAGAAAAAGGACTGTTTCTACATAGTTGATGGGAGTGCAAACTAGTACAACCTCTGTGGAAAACAGTGTGGCGATTTCTAGAAGATCTAAAAATTGACCTTCCATACAACCCAGCAATCCCCCTTCTGGGAATACACCTGGAGGAACTCAAATAATTCTACAAAAAAGTTACCTGCACATGCATGTTTATTGCACTATTATTCACAATAACAAAAACTTGGAACAAACCATGCTGCCCATGAAAGTGGAGTGGATAAAAAAATATGGTACATATATATGATGAAATATTATGCAGCCATAAAGAAGGACAAAATTATGGACTTTGCAACAACTTGGATGGATTTAGAGTCTATCATACTCATTCAGTGACCTATCGCCAAAACAAATAACTGAATACCACATGTTCTCACTCATAAGTGTATCCCGAATATTTATCATAATACTATAAGAGAGAGATTGGCAGTAGCAGGACACTGCCTGGGGACGGGGTGTGTGGGGGGGCACATAGCATCAATAAGCGTAACTGATTCAAAACCAGGTGAAGTGAGGATCAATGAGAGGCCCAAATTTCACATAAAAAATGACCGCCTATGTATCTTTTTTTTGAGTTGGAGTCCCACTCTGTCGCCCAGACTGGAGTCCAGTGGCCACTCCCGGCCACCGCAGCCTCGACCTGCTGGGCTCCCGTGATCCTTCCGCCTCAGCCTTCCAAGTAGCTGGAACTACCGGCGCACGCTACTACGCCCGGCTAATTTTTTTGATTTATTGTAGAGATGAGGTCTCACCAAGTTGCCCAGGCGGGTCTCGAACCCGCGGGCTCAGGCAATCCACTCACCTTAGCCTCCCAAGGGGCGGGATTACAGGCTGAGCCACCAAGCCCGGCTCCGCCTATGTATCTAATCCTGAATTGTGCCCCACAACTTTACAATAAATAAATAAAATAAGAATATCAGAAATATATCTACATGGATAATGGATACTGTGTTATATAGAGTTGACAGCTAAAGGGCAAGAATAATGTGAAAGAAAAAATGAGGAAGATGAGGAATGTATAACTGTTAGCAAATTGAGTGTTTTCAGAATTGGGTGTATGTCTATCAATGCAGAATGAAGATAAAACTACTTCTAACAGAGGGGACAGCTTAGCACATCTATCTTTTCGACCATTTGGCTACATGGAGAATAATAGCCATCCTGGCATTACCATTGAGTTATGGAGGGTGAACAAGAGTCATAAGAACATCAGATTGGCTTGTCGTTTGATTCTCTGCAGGTTGCCTATGTTGCTATTAGTAATTCTTTGGACAGAATCTTCTACAAGCACAGTAGGAAGAGTAAGGGTACTTGTTTTACACAGTTGATGTGTTCTTGGGAAGTTAGGTATAAATGGGGGACTAAGTCAGTGAATCAGTGAACAACTGGTTCTGTTAAAATAATGTTTTGATTTTTCTAGTATGATCTTTTAAAAACATTATATACACATAAAATGCACATTTTATATTACTTATATAATATATTTTTTTCCTATTTGAACAGTACACACATTGGATTGAGCTATTGTACTCTACACATTTGGAGGGAATTTTTAGGTTAGTTCATGATTCAATAAGAAAAAGAAAATCTGAATTGTAGTTAGGTTTTGATACAAACTAGCATTTTCTAAAATTTTAGTTCATAGAATTTTTCATTTAATTAATTTTTAAACTGGATAGGATACTATATTAAATGTCTATTCAAAGGAAACCTCTAGGCAAGGAATCACCTTTTGATCATTGTAATTCTAAGCACCCAAATTTTATATATTCAGAATATTCAGAAACTGTATATATTCAGAATGCTTACTGGATGTTCTGGGAAATTGAGACATATAAGTACTTAATGTGAGAAACAGGCTTCAGAGGCCCTTGCTTTGTTAGTCTTACTCAGCAGCACTATCAGTTCTCCTAATTTGAGGAGAAGTGCCCATGGTGGAGATAATGGACCACAGGTAGTTTTTCATTCATAAACAGTAAGGAGCAGAAAAAAAGCAAAGGACAACCAAAGAGCTTCTGTACTAGACCTTCTTCCTTAGATGGAAAATAATGATGGTCTGGGCTCCCACCTGGCTTTCAGCTCTGGAGGGGGTGGGAGCATCAGAAGTGACAAACACATTTGGATATTTTCAGAGCTCTGAACAGAGGCAAAGAATGTGTGGAATACAGAAAATGCACATTCACTCCAGAGGTTATTGACAAGATTAATTACCTCATAACTGCTTTAATAAAATGACTCCAAGCATATTGCAACTATAATTATCCATAAAAATCCTAATGAATTCAATTTCTCCAGAAATCACCCTGCTGCAACTGGGGAGCGTAGAAGTAGGGAGAGGAGAAAAACCAGCTCCTAGGAGAGAAGGCAGAACAGAAGGAGAGGGAGAGATGGTTGGTGGAACTAGAGGATGTCTAATTAGGTCAAGTACGTAGGAGTGGATGGTGTTTATTCTGGTTTTTGCCTTGCAATATTTCATATTGATCCATGAACTCCATTTTTAGATGTCAATGCTTCTGTCGAAAAGAATTCCAAACATCACTGTCTCTTTCATTTCCCTCCTCACCACCCTATCAGTATGTGTGCATGTGGCTACAAACATACATATTTATATGAATTTGCCTCAAATCCTCTTTGCAAAATGCACTTTATAAGTGACAACACCAACTCTCATTCTGGTCAAACAGGTCCCGGACAAAATGAGAGGAAGGAAATATTGGTCTGTGTTGATTCCCACACTTTCTACTTCCTGCTTCTTACTTGGGTACCTATGCCACCCTCAGGACCCTCATGCAGTCTCTGGGCTACTGAGGGCCCTTTTCTAATTCCTTTCTCCCAGGCAAGGATCTACTCAGAGCTGGTTCTGCCTCTCTCTTCCTTATGCAAAAACATTTCTATCTTCAGTCCTATTCCCACAAACTCTTTCTGTCCTCTAGCTGTCTGACTGGAAATGTAATAAAAAGGAATGTATTTTAAACTAGAAGTTAGAATGACCCTATACCATTTAATGGCTATGTAGTCTGGGGCAAATCACTTGGTGTCTCTAAACTTCTCTGAATTTCCATTTGTTTTCTGAAAAAAATTGATTTAATAATGAAGTTTGCACAATCTACTTCACAAAGGGATCTATCTAATGAGATTTAAAAGAAAAGAACTAACATTTGTAAAGTGTTTATATTATTTTCAGCTATTGTCTCAATTAATTCCCAAAACAATAACTCTGTGCTAAATATTGTGTTATTATGCTCACATTGTAAACAAGAAAATTGAGAATTAGAAATGGTCAGCTGTGTGCCTAAGTTTATTCAGTTAGTTAGTATGTGGTAGCAGTAGAGTATGAACCTAGGTCCTCAGACTTTCTCTCTTAGTCTAGTGATCTTTCTACCACACAATACTGACTTGTACAAGTGGGAATGTGCAGTATTCATGAAAAGTAGTACTACTGTTTTTATTTTATTACTGTAATAACAGCTTGTCCCATGACTCCCCAAGACGATCCTCCCTTTTTGGTCAAAACTATTTGTCATTGTCCATCGTCATCTCTCCACATGCCATGCCTTGGCTCATTTTTCTTTCTGAAAACATAAATTTTCAGATTTTACTTCCTTTGTAAAGCCTTCTCTCAGTATTTTACCCTGTATTGACAGCTTTCTTCTTTGAAGACCTTCAAATCTTATGTCTACCAAGAAATACAACCTTGGTTAATAAACACTTTCAAATCGTCCTCTAGTTATTCATTCCAATGAACATTTTTGTCTCTTCTGCATCCCAGAGAATAATTTCAATAATCAAAATTTGTCTACTTCCAAAACTCCACAATCTTTCCTTGAGTAGCTCTATAGCCTACTGCTCTATACTTAAGTCATATATGCAATCGTAACCACTTCATGTTGCCTTCACATGTCCCACACTTACCCACAGCAGAGCATTGTGACTAACAGTACAGCCACTAGGGGCAAGCTACTTAAGTTCAAATGTCAACTCCCACTTACTAGCTTATACCTTGGCAAGTTATATCATCTCTTTGTACCTCAACTTTCTTATCTGTAAAATGGGGATAATAATAGTACCTACCTCACCAACCTCACAGGGTTGTATTATAGATAAAGTGTGTGCATATGTATGTGTATTATAATAATTCACATGCAATATAAAATATACAAATATATTATATACATACATGCATATGCACATGCTATCATACAATAGCATGATCACATGATGTGTTTAGTAAATATTAGCTATTATTTCTTGCTTAATATGTGCTAAGTTTGTGACATACATTATCTCATTTAACATATACCAAAATCATGTGACAATACGGTCTTATTATTACCCCTATTTCACGATGAGCAAAATAAAGCTCAGAATGATTAATACACATGCACAAAGTCATATAAAACAAAATGGTAGATCCAGAACTCAAACCCAGATTTATCTGACTCCAAGTCAACTTTTTTTTCATTATAGTGTTTATTTCTATTTATGTTTATTGTATATGTGTGTCTTTCCAAACAGATTATACTTCCCAAGGAGAGAATTTGTGTCTTATAATACTTCTAGAGTCCCTGATTTCTCTACTGTAATGCTTTGTTGTTTGCTATGAAGTTGACTTTTAATAAACATTCACTGACTTGAAAGGCACTTTTTTATTCAAGTGTAGAAACTATCATCTTCAGGCTTGAGGGCATCATTTCCCTTATTGCTGAACTCAAGAAAAGGCTTTCCCACCTAGAACTTATGAAACATTTCCTACCATTAAAGTCTGTAAACATTTTCTCTCTCTCTCTCTCTCTCTCTCTCTCTCTCTCTCTCTCTCTCTCTCTCCCTCCCTCCCTCCCTCCCTCTCTCCCTCCCTCTCTTCTTCTCTCTCTCACTCTCTCTTCCCCTTACTAGGCTGGGTGATCCCTATTTCAAATGATGCAATGAGGAGAAGCTTAGAACTTGAAGGACCTTGCAGTTACGGGCTTAAATTCAATAGATTTATTTGACAAATCTTTACTGAGATTATACTATGTGCCAGGTACCTTACTATGTACCAGGGATACAGACTGTCCACACTGGAGCTGCATTCTCTATTAATGTTTACTAACATGTGGATCCCCACCCAGTGGAAAAAAAATAATGCTATTTATCCCTTTGAAGTCAGGGCATGGGCATTTAATTTGTTCAGATCAACATAATGAGACTCATGTTACTTCTAAAGGACGCTTTAAGAATTTCTACAAAGGCTGGCGCAGTGGCTCACACCTATAATCCCAGCACTTTGGGAGATCAGGGTGAGAAGATTGCCTGAGCCCTCAGGTTCAAGACCAGCCTGGGCAATTTGGCAAGACCTCATCTCTAAAATAAATCAAAAAAGAAAAATTAGCCAGGCATGGCGGCATGTACCTATAATTCCAGCTACTTAGAAGACTGAGGCAGAAGGATTGCCTGGGCCCAGCAGGTCGAGGCTGCGGTGGCTGGGAGCATACCACTGCCCTCCAGTCTGGATGACAGAGTGAGACTCCAACTCCAAAAAAAAAAAAGAGTTACTACGTGCCCAGGCACATGCTATTTTTTTCTCTAAAATCATGACCAGCAATATTACAGATGGTGGTTATTCCATTAGCCTGGGCCCCAGAATAAGGATGGCATAGAGAAGAGCCCAATCAACCAGCAAAAACTATGAGGAGAAATAAGCTTCTGCCAGTTCAACCACTGTAGTTTTTCGAGTTATTTCTTTGACATTTATATATAATTTTATTTCTCCAGAAAAAGTTAATATTTTTATTTCAGTAACTTTAGAGGTACAAGTGGTTTTGATTATATGGATATATTGTATAGTGGTGAAGAAGTCTGGGTTTTAATTGTACTTGTCACTCCCACTAGTGCACGTTGTATCTGATAGGTGATTTTTCAGCCTCCATCCTCCCCTTCTAAAGCTCCAATGTCAACTGTACCATTTCATATGCTTTGTGTACCCCAAGTTTAGCTCCCACTCATAAGTAAGAACAGGCAGTATTTGGTTTTCCATTCTTGTGTTACTTCACTTAGGATAATAGCCTTCAATTCCATATAAGTTGCTGCAAATTACGATACTTCATTCTTT
Organism: Tarsius wallacei; assembly: GCA_963574415.1. Classification (NCBI taxonomy): domain Eukaryota; kingdom Metazoa; phylum Chordata; class Mammalia; order Primates; family Tarsiidae; genus Tarsius; species Tarsius wallacei. The sequence continues at coordinate 9,026 of CAUYQG010042188.1, forward strand.
CTTAAGGCTGAATAGTATTCCAGTGTGTGTGTGTGTGTGTGTGTGTGTGTGTGTGTGTGTGTGTGTGTCACATTTTTTCTAATCCACTGGTCAGTTAATGGGCATTTGAATTGATTCTACATCTTTGCAATTGTGAATTGTGCTGCAGTAACTATGCAAGTGCAGGTGTCTACTTTGTATATCAACCTCTTTCCTTTGGGTAGATACCAAGAAGTGAGATTGCTTAATTGAATGGTAGATCTGTTTTCAGTTCTTTGAGAAATCTCCATACTGTTTTCCATAGAGGTTGTTCTAGTTTACATTCCCATCAAAAGTGTATAAGTGTTCCCTTTTCACTACATCCACACCAACATCTATTGTTTTTGATTTTGTAATAATGGTCGTTCTGACTGGTGTAAGGTGGTATCGCATTGTGGTTTTAATTTGCATTTGTCTGATGATTAGTGATGTGCCTTTTTTCATATACCTGTTGGCCACTTGTATATCTTCTGAGAGTTATCTGTTCATTTTGCTTGCCAACTTTTTAATGGGGTTATTTGTTTTTTCATGCTGATTTGTTTGAATTACTTGTAGATTCTGGATGTTAGTCTTTTGTGATATATATAGCTTGCAAATATTTTTTCAAATTCTGTAGGTTGCCTATTTACTCTGCTGACTACATCTTTTGTAAGAACCCTTTTAGTTTAATTAAGTCTCACTTATTTTTGTTTTTGTTGCATTTGCTTTTGAAGTCTTAGACATAAATTATTTGCTTAGGCCAACATCTAGAAACATTTTCCATAGGCTTTCTTCTAGAATTTTTTCATGATTTCAGGTCTTACATTTAAGTCATTAAATAATCTTTAGTTAATTTTTTATATGGTGAGCGATAGGGATTCAGTTTCATTCTTCTGTATATTGCTATCCAATTTTCCCAGCACCATTTGTTGAATAGAATGTCCTTTCCCCTGTGTATGTTTTTGTCTCCTTTGCTGTAGCTATTTGGGTTTATTTCTGAATTCTCTATTCTGTTTAAATTGGTTTATGTGTCAGCTCTTGTACCAGCACCATGTTGTTTTGGTTACTACAACCTTGTAGTATAATTTGAAATCTGGTAATGTGATACTTCCAGATTTTTTCTTTTTTCTTAAAATTACCTTGGTTATTCAGGCTTTTTGTTGTTGTTCCACATGAAATTTAGTATTTTTTTCTAATTCTGTGAAAAATGACAATGGTAGTTTGATAAGGATTGTGTTGACTCTGTAGATCGCTTTGAAGAGTATGGCCATTTTAACAATGTTGATGATTCCAATTCCATGAGCATGGGATGTTTTTCCATTTGTTTATGCCTTCTATGATTTCCTTCGTAGGTGTTTTGTAATCCTTTTTGTAGAAATCTTTCACCTCTCTGGTTAAATATATTTCCAGGTTTTTAAAAATTTTTTGGCAGCTATTGTAGATAGAATTGAGTTCTTGATCTGACTCTCAACTGTGTTGTTATTGGTGTTCAGCAGTGCTACCTGATTTGCGTGTGTTGATTCTGTAACCTGAGACTTTACTGAATTTATTTATTATGTCCAGGAGTCTTTAGGGTTGTGTAAGCATAAGATCCTATCATTGGTAAAGAGAGATAGTTTCACTTCTCTTTTTCAATTTGGATACCCTAAAGGGTATCTCTTTCTTGATTGCTCTGGCTAGGACTTCCAGTCCTATGCTGAATAGAAGTGGTGAAAGTTGGTACACTTGCCTTGTTTCAGTTCTGAGGGAGAATGTTTTAAACTTTTCCTCATTCAGTATGATGTTGGCTGTGGGTTTGTAGTATATGGATTTTATTATTTTTAGGTATGCAGAACAAGTTAATTATAAAAGATGATTCCAGATTGAAGAGAAATTTAGGAATAGTGTCTAAAAGAGCATAATCAGTGCATGTATGTGTATGTATGTACATATGTGTGTAATTTATAAATAGTTTTTGGATCAATTATTTATAAGAGAATAAGGAACAATAAGTTTTCATACTACTGAGAGAAACTGATAGATTAGAAAACAGTGTAAATTGACCTTTATTTTAATTGAGCTTTTTTTCTCTTAAATCTGTCCAAATAAAGTATTTTCTGCATATTTCAACAAACTTATTTAGGAATTTCTTATGAGACTTTGAAAGTGGAGAAAAACATTAAATGTGCAATATCCCACATCATAGAAGCAACATAGACAAGTGGCTTGGGGTATGAATTCTTTAATCAGAAAGACCCTAGTTCATACTCAGACTCTGTCAGATGACATTTGTGCTTTTTTGTGTGATTTACTTAACCTTCATGAGCTTGGTTTTCTCCTTCCAAAATGGAGATTTTAATAAGGATATTGTACAAAATTCACACCGACTTCTATTACAAGTTGTTCTTACTGCAGCATAATCTAGCAGAACCTAGTTGATACAGAGTGAAAGAAGGAAGCTAAAACAGCAACCCATTCTCTTGCAATCATTGCTATGGATTTAGTAATAGCTTCCTATTGACTAATGGAGTTTGGAAAGCTAAATAGGGGGGCACTTGAGGGGAAACTGCTATAAATCAGTCATAATTATGGCAGTGCCCTCGCTGAATTATGCAGCACCCTCCTGATAGCATGTCAATAAAAACAAACATCAGGTTAATTAAATTGTGTGCATATATCTGCATAGATGAAGTAAACTCATAAACTAGGGGAGCTAAGCTTTGAATGCTTCTCTCACTAGCAACCTGTTAAGCGATTTTGTATGTTGCATTATTTCTTTTGGTTTATTTCCATAGCAGTAGACATTTAGTCTTGTTTTGGGGAAAATATTCACTGTATTTTCTCCAAGTAAATATTTGTTGTCTGTATAAGTCATCATAACTCAATAGTGGGTCATTGCAACCATGAGAATGAGCCTTACGGACCACCCCCCAACTACAATGAACATAATTTTCCAAGAGTCACAGCTATTGTGCTCTGAATCTATCACAGCATTTTCTCCAAAGTCACACTTTCTATAGTCTGCTACCACCTAAGTACAGCAGAAAAATGTAGGCAGGCACATCCCTGGAGATGTAGAGCTCTAGAACTCTTCTGATGGCCGATTCCTTAAGGCCTTGCCAACCCTTCTTTAGGTCAGAGGTCTAGGACATTTCTTCTGGACTTTCCTCCCCTCAGAGTCTGACTTAAACTGTGGTTTGACAGCTCTCCCAGGTTGTACTGGACACTTCCCCCATTTTCTCTGTTTCCCCTAGTAAAATACTTGAACATTTAATCTCATCTTATTATTTGTTTTTCATAGCACCTTAACTAACATATAAGTCAATTTGTTGTTCATCCTTAAGATGTCATACTTGGGGCTTAGAACTTGAGGCAAGAGATTACGTCCACTTATGGCATGCATATCTTACAAATGAATGCTTCTGCTAGATGCAGGCCCTTTGAAAGTACAAACTGAAACCATTTTCAGTCCACAATGCCTTGGACCAGTGCAAAGCACAGAGCAGATGCTCAATATATTTTTGTTGAATCAACCAGTTAATGGAGGCTTTCAAGATTAGTGGTTTGTCATTATACTTCTCAGAATTCTACAATTGTAGAAGGGAATTTAAAGACTGCTTAGTGGCCGGGCACCGTGGCTCACGCCTATAATCCCAGCACTTTGGGAGGCTGAGGTGAGAGGATTGCCTGAGCCCAGGGGTTTGAGACCAGCCTGGGCAACTTGGAGAATTCTCGTCTCTACAATAAATCAAGAAAAATTAGTTGGGCATGGTGGCACAGGCCTGTAGTTCCAGCTACTTGGAAAGCTGAGGTGGAAGGATCACCTGAGCCCAGCAGGTCAAAGCTGCAGTGTCCGTGAGCATGCCACTACCCTCCAGCCTGGGTGACAGAGTGAGACTCCTACTTGAAAAAAATAATAATAAATAAATAAGACTGTTTAGTTCATGTGGGAACAAACCTATTTTATATCCAGTACCTGGAAGTCTCTACTATGCTTAATATAAGAAATGAGATGCAATTACTCTTAAACTTATTCCAGGATTTCAGAATATTTGGTCAAGATGTTTTCTCTTATGCTGAATTTCAGACTTTGTTGGTGCTTTAAGTCACTTGTAGGAAATTATCAGCATTCTCTTTATAATAACCTTTCATATATTTATGCTCACTCATGCATTCATTCATCACACATTGAGTACCTTCTGTGAACCAGGCAGTGCACTAGGTGCTAGAGACATAAAGATAAATAAGACTTGGTCCTTGAATTCACCTAGGCTTACAGCCTAGCGAGATAGACAGATATCAAATAATCAAATAAATAAATACATATCCATAACTTTTAAAAACTGCTATGAAGGAAAATAACAAGGAACTATGAGAGCATGCAATCAGGTAACATAATTTAGGTTGGGGGAAGAGTTAGGCAAGGTAATTCCATTGGGTGATATCTAATCCTGGATGCTATTTCTTTTATTAGTTTCCTTGAGAAATAGTCTGTGGTCTAATAAATTCTATTAAACAATGTATTTTATCTCACATGCTTCTCTTCCTGCCAGAAATGTTCTTCTTCCCAGTCTTCACCTAGGTAGTATCAATAGATTCTAGCAATGGATAGGCTGTTGGGGAGACGTAAAGAAAAAGTCAAGAATGACTTTTAGGTTTCTGACTTGAAATTGGATGGATAGTAGTGGCACCATTTCTTTAGATAGGCAAATCCAGTTGGCACTACCTATACAACATAAACTACATATAACCACTTTTTACCATACTTACGTCCGTCACTCTAGTGCAAGTCACCATCAATTCCCCCTGGACTTTTGCAATAACATCCAGATTGGTCTCTCTACTTCCACTCTAGCCCCCTACAGTCTATCCTGATCACAATGGCAAGAAATCCTTCAAAGACCTAACTCGGATTATGTCACTCCTCTGCTTAAAACTCTCCAATGGCTTATCATGACACTTGTACAAAAAACAAATTTTTATCATAACCTACAAGTGCACGTATGATCTGTCTCCTGGATACCTCTCAACTCATTTCTTAAAACTTTTCTTCTCACTTACTACTCCCTAGACATCATGTTTTTCCTCAAATGTGCCAAACATATTCCCATCTGAGAATGTTTACACTTGCTATTCCCACTGTATGAAATATTATTTTCCCAGATATTTGCATGGTTTATTCCTTCTTTTTGTTGAGGTTTTTCCTTAATTACTGTCTTCTCAGAGAGACCTTCCCTGATATCAAATACAATATCCTCTCTGTATCCTTGGTCCACTTTGCTTCAATATAATTCATATATATTTTATGTGTAAAACACCCATCGGACATCTTTGTTTTTTATTATTACTTCCAATCAATAAAATGTAGACTCAAGGACGCAGAAACCTGTTCGCTTCAATATATCCAGTACAAAGAATAGTGTTTGGTACCTAGCAGGCAGGAGCAAGGATGGGAGATGAGTTTAGTTTTGTATGTGTTGATGTGGAGGTAATTTGGGGACATCCAAGCTGGGATGCCCAGCATGCAGTTACAGAGTAGAGTCTGGAGCTAAAATCAAGATAGAGATAGAAATTTGAGAGTCATAAGTATAGAGATGGTATTTAAAGTCATAAAAGATAAGGCAATCTAGAAAGGAGAATCCAATAAAAAGAGTTGATCCAGGACTGGGTCATGAGAGTTGTCAATATTAAATATCAATAAGATGAATACCATTCATCCTTAATTTTTTTTTCCTTCAACCTCTTCTAGTTCTCCCTTTGATTCTTGCATCTCCATTTCCTGTAGGCTTGCCTTGATTTGGGAGAAGGCTGGGTTAAAAAGAGGTAATACTTGTACATATGCAAAATAAAACCCACCTTCAGAGAGCAAACTTTTCTGAATATTTTAAGGAAGGAGCCATATTTAGGAAGAATTCATCTATTGAAAATACGCCTGAACAATTTTTATTATGATTCATGATTTGCAGTTGCTTAAGAAATCCATTAAGGCAACTGTTATTGGGATTTCCATTAACATTAAAACCCAGGCATATGTCACTGTAACCAATGGATCATCCTTGGCCTTCATTTAGTCTGTTTTTTGTGCTTGTTCTGCCTCCTTTTTAACTACAGCAAACTTGAAAAAGCTTAGGACAGCCTGAACTGCTTCTTACTCTCCAGTATAAGAAATTCAGCTGGAGGCAGATCCAGAGATGCAAGCTCTCCAAAACGGATTTTCAACTTTGATGAGCAAATATAGCCTGATCACCTGTCATGTACACTGAGCCATTGTTTTTAGAGAAATTGAAGTATCAATATTGGTCATTTGACCAGTTTGGTTTAGGTCATAGAAGCAATGAAAAGTCAGAGACTTCAACTCTGTTAAACACCTTGAGAAAATGTCTTTTAAATTATTCAGGGCCCATTTGTCTCCATCTGAGAGTGCATAAAGTATCAGATTAATTTTCAACAGTTAAGAATTAAGGCTTGCAGTGGCTCAAGACTTTGGGAGGCCAAGATGAGAGGATTGCTGGAGCTCAGGGGTTCAAGATCTGCCTGGGCAACTTGGTGAGACCTTGTCTCTAAATAAATTTTAAAAAATAAGCCAGGCATGGTAGTGCATGCCTGTAGTTATAGCTACTCAGAAAGCTGAGGAGGAAGGATCTCCTGAGCCCAGCAGGTCAAGGCTGTGGGGGCCATGAGTGTGCCACTGCACTCCAGCCTGCGCAACAGAGTGAGATTCCAATTCAAAAATAAAAGAATTAATGCTCTAGAGTGACACTGATTAGAGTGGGCAACTGAAACATGCTAAACTGATGATTCTTGTGATAATATGCCTTTTTGTGTCAGAGGAACAATGAGTTGCCAAAAATTAAGCAGTATGAGCAGAGAACTCATAGAAGCCTGGCAGCAAAGTGCTTGTGAGTAATGCCCTAAAAGAAAAATGGTTGAGAGACTCCTTCTCACTATAGAATAGTTACAGCCTGACCTGGGTAAACATTCCTTTGGGCCACACATAACTACCCAAGGCTATAAAGTTGGTGCTTGGGCTTTTTATAGTTGAGAGAGCCTTGTTTGCTGGCTCCTAAATTTACCATGAGCAGAGAAGAGGTAGTTTGTTGAAAGTTACTACCACCTGAGATGGTAGGGCAAGAAGGTTTGGGGAGAATAAAAAATTATATTCCCTTATCTTTAGATTCTTCTTTTTCATAGTATATAGTATGTTATAGTAGGTGAAACTGAAGCCCAGAGAAAGTTAAATGACTTACCCATAGCCACACAGTCACTAAGTGATAAAACTGGGATTTGAATCTAAGAATTATTTTTTCACATATATCAAATCAAACATTTGCATTTTTATACTTTATTTTTTTAAGAATAACTCTTCTATTAATGACTTTCCCAGAAGCCATATATATGTTGTATATATAGTATTATACATATATGTATATATACACATATGCATGTATGTATATACATATTATATACATATATATATGATAACAGTAGAGGTGATCTACTTGAAAGGGATGTTCTAAACCTCTACGAACTAGATCTAAATTCTTTTTCCCACTTCCTTCTCCTGCTACTCTTTGGATCCCTAAACATCACTTTTAAACTATAGGACTTCTATACAACATAAAATAAAATATGGCATTGATTGGTAGGGAATTAAGATTAGAAATGAAGGCCAAGTTCTGAAAAATATTTGGACACAAGAGCAGGTTATGAAATGTCTGCAAGCAAAGCTGACAAAAAAGGAGTCAGAGTAGGGTTAGCATAATAAAAATATGACAAATCTGGTCCCAGGACAAAAGCTCGGTGGAGGAAACTTGTAGGGTGGACACAGTAAAACTAATTAACTAGATGTAGGGCAAGAGGGACATTTTATTTAGTCTTCTTGGAGAAAGTTGTGGTCTCCTGGATAGCTCTACTACTAAGAGTAGATATCATGTGATTTATAAAGGGCAGTAGGCTTGCTATAGCAGCTTAATATCTTTATTCTCAGTAGTTGTATTCTTATCTACTCAAGAGGCCTCTGATCCTGTTGGTGATGTTATATCCTAAAGGTCTGGATCTCCTCTGTAGAGTTAAGGTTCCACTCTGAATCAAAATGGGCTATAGTCTTGATATTCTTTGTTGCCCCTTTATCAGTCTTCTCTCTAAGATTTCTTAATCTCTCTGGTACTGGTTCTGGAGGAAAGAACTTGTGGCTAACTGCATGATAGTAGACACACTGCTCTTACTATACTGATTTGACAGGTAAGAAAACTGATGTCCAGAAAGGGGAAATGAGTTGTACAAAGTAATACAGCATTCAGTGGCAGCATAGGTGTTCATGTCCTCCAATTCCTAACTGATACTTAAAACACTACTTCAGAACAATATTTTGCTTATAGATAATAAATATTAGTTTACACATTCTATGATCCCAAACAGATTTTTTGAAAGAAAAAATCCTTTCTACCTAGCTGTTTTGGATTACATCTATGAGCCAGAATCTCTCATTAAAATCTGAACTTCAAGCTGAAACCAAGTATTTAATTTTCCAAATGTCAACATCATTGCTTCTTTAATTATGACTCAAACAAAATAACTATTCATTTTTCTTCAAAAAATTATCAGAGCAGGAAGATGGCATCCAAGCCAGTCAGATGATGCAAGTCCTGGTGTGAGTGAGTGTATGGAGAATTTTGTGTACATGTTAGTGAATAGGCGTGTGAGTGGCTGAAGGAGTGAGGACTCGGGAGCAAGCAGCAAGGGTTCTCCTGGTAAAGCAGCTTGTACCACAGCTGTTTGGCTTGGATCCTAGTGATTCTTTGGAGGCAGAAACTGAGCACCATTTTTTAAAAAATCAACAAAACCCTTCCTGAGAAGAAGGTGCTGGGAGAGACTAAGTAGGGGCTCGTGAGCAAGCAGCCAGGGCTCTCCTGGTGAAACAACTGGTGTTGCAGCTGCGTTGCTTGGTCCCTTGTGCTTTCTGGGTCACAGAAGCTGAGCACCATTTTCTTTAACTGATAAGTCTTCCTCGGAAAAAGCAGTGGGGAGAGACTACTGGCTCCAGGCTCTGCTTCACTACTAAAGCAGGAGAGACTGATGACTCCAGGCTCTGCCTCACCACTGCAGCACCTGGCCGGACACTGGCAGCAAGGGCTGCAGAGGGAGCCCGGAGGCAGAGCCCCACTGGAGAACATGAAAGAGGCACCCTGCCACCATCTTGAACATGGGGCAGGAAAGTGCTCTGAATTGCTCACCTTGGAGCAACAGACTGGTGGATCAACTAGTCAGGGGTTGATCATGATGCAGAGGGAATATCCTGAAAGCACAAACTTCAGAGGGACCTGACGAGTGCTGAGTTTCAGGTGCCCCACTCCCTATCCTGATCCAGCCACAGGACAAGGGGTGTGGCCAGAAAAGGACCAGGAAGAACTCCAAAGAGATCAGTGGCGAGTCTGGGGCTGAGCCAACCTCCCTCCTCCCAAGCAATCCTCTGAATGTCAGACCCACACAGCTGGGACACAACTGAGAGGGAGGAACCCAGGCAGAGCCTGGACAGCAGCCAAAATAGGAGGACTCCACTCCAGGATAGGCCTGGCTGGGGCACACCATGCAAGTACTTGGGGAAGAGACAATCCCACACCTCCCCACCAGAGGGGATTCCCCTGACCAAATGATAGAGGGAGGGGATGACAGCAGCCCCACCCACCCCTACTGCCCATCCTCTTTCCCTTGTCTGGACACTGGGGAGAGAGTGAAAGAGGTGGAAGCTCTGCAGGAGACAGCAGAGAAACAGATGAGAGGAACAATCACAGAACTTGCCACAAGAGAACATTGTGGTTCTATTTTTAATTTTAAAAAAAAATTTGTCTCTTTGTTAGTTTTTCTAATTTTTTTATATTTTTCCTTTGTGCATGAATGTGTATGTGAGAGTTTGCTCTGTATCACCCCTTTTTTTCTTTTTCTCTTTCTTCCTTTGTTTTTTGTTTAAGTGTGTATGTGAATGAAGTTTTTTGTTTGTGTGTATGTGAATGATTAAGTGTTCATCTTTCAGTTTGTTGTTGTTGTTGGTTAATTTTCACTCTTTTGTTCTCTTTTCTTAGTTTAATGTTTGTGTGAATATATGTGTGAGGGTGCAATCTGATTCCTTTTTATTTTTCTTCTTTTTATCTCTCTCTGTTTTTTCCCAGTCTTTCTCTTTTTCTTCTCCATTCATTTTGTGCTGGGTATGTGTGTGTGTGTGTGTGTGTGTGTGTGTGTGTGTGTGTGTGTGTGTTTAGTTTTCTTGGTTTTCTGGTGTTGTCTTTTGTTTTGTTTTGCACAGTTGTTATTGCAATTTATTTTAGGGTGTGTGTGTGTTCAATTGTTTTTTGCTTTGGTTCCTGTTTTCATTGTTCTGTTTTGTTTTCTTTTAAATTTTTGTCCATCTTATTTCATTCTGCTATTCTCTGTTCTCCTCATTGTTGTTACTGTACCTTGGACTTGAGGGTACATACACATACCCAATGCATCACCATATAGAGTGGAGGTGGGGAGTGGGTCTCAGGGAACCTATACTACAACCAGTGAACATTGTGATTTGCAATTAGTTTCTGAAACCTAGCTCCCCATTCTTTATCTTGCTCAACTCTCAAAACTACAACACATAGCAAAATTTCCCACCCATAGTCCCATTTCAAAATAGAACAAATCCAGAACCCAGATCAGGGAAGAATAGAAGGCTGAGCAAACATCAGAAGTGAAAGCTTATCTCACTGCCACTGAATAATGGAACTAATGAGAAAAGAAAGAGATCTGTCACAAATAAGGAAAAACCAAAAGAAGACCACAGGTATTTTAAAGTGTAACAAAGAAATAACTCCCAAAAAATCAGACCTCAGAGCCCAAAAAATGGAAGTCACCGATGATGTCCCAGAATACAACAGGGATTAGGGAATGGATGGTAAGAGTGAATAAGACTCAAGAAAAACATGATGCAACACTGAAAGGACTTGTAACAGAGAGTTTGGCCATAAAAAATTTTACCCAGGAAACAAATAACAAGATGACAAGCATGGAAAGCAGAATTAATCAAGCAGAAGAAAGAATCTCAGAACTTGAAGACCAAAACATGAAATTAACTTGTACGATGAAAAACATAGAAAGAAAGAACAAAGCCTCCAAGAGATGTGCAATTATATCAAGAGGCTGAACCTGTGCCTGACTGGTATCCCAGAAGAAGAAAGGGAAATGGAGAGCAACTTGGAGCAAGTATTCCAGGAGGTTATCTAAGGAAACTTTCCCCATCTCACCAAAGATGTGACCATCCAAACACGTGAGATACAGAGAATCTCCACAAGGCATCATATGAGAAGATCAACCCCTAGACACATAGTAATTTGTCTACACAAAGTAGGCACAAAAGAAAAAATCCTAAGGCAGCAAGAGAGAAAGGTCAGACTACCTACTGGGGAAAACCAATCAGAATAGCAGCAGACCTATCAGCAGAAACATTACAAGCTAGAAAGAACTGGAGTTCAATATTCAAAGTTTTCAAAGATGAACAATTTCAACCAAGAATTTTCTGCTCAGCTAAGCTCAGCTTCATCAGTGATGGAGAATTAAAATCCTTCCCAGACATCCAATCCCTAAGAAATCAATAATGCAGCTTCCAGACCAGCTCAATGGGAGACATTTTAAAAGGTATTAAGCACAGAAGAAAGAAAAAAAGAATAACCATGCACTTCCCAAGAGAACAGCAGAGCACAGAATCAACAGAGAATACATCATGACTGCAAACTTGAAAAAATACACATACATCAAACTAAAAGCTAAAGGAAAACACACAAAAATTTATAAGAACCTCATGATGGGAATAAACAATCACATTTCAATTATCAGTCTGAACGTGAATAGACTAACTATACCACTGAAAAGACACAGAATGGCAAGCTGGAGAAGAAGCCATGACCCAATTATTTGCTGCATCCAGGAATCTCATCTCACCACAAGGGACGCACACAGTCATCAGGTGAGAGGATGGAAAACGACTTTCCAGGCAAATGGATGACAAAAGAAGGCAGGATTCATGATCTTAATATTAGACAAAAAAACCTTTAAACTATCAAAAATTTGAAAAGATACAAAACAACACTACATAATGATAAAAGGTTCAAAAAATATCCATCTTAAACATATATGCAGTCAACACTAGAGCACCAGCACTTGTAAAGCAACTACTAAGCTAACTTGAAAAAGATATTGACTCTAACGTTATTATAGCTGGGGACTTGAATATCCCACTAACAGCCCTAGATAGATCATCTAGACAAAAAATCAACAAAGAGATCCAGAACCTCAACTTGATGCTCAACCAAATGGACTTAATAGATACTTACAGAATATCCCACCCAACAACCACAGAATATACATTCTGCTCACCACCACATGGAATGTACTCCAAGATGGATCACATCCTCAGCCATAAATCAAGCATAAACAAATTACATAAGGTTGAAATATTGTGATACCAAACAAACAACAACTGGGTCAACACCAAAACCAAAACAGAAAATAAAAGATTGCTGGAATCAATGAAAATGAAGAAACATCTTACCAATACTTCTGGGATGCCATGAAAACAGTTCTAAGAGGGGAATTTATATCTCTATCAAGAACATGGAAAGATCACAAGTTAACAGCCTAACAAATCACCTAAGGGAGCTGGAAAGACAAGACCACCAAACCCTAACTTTAGCAGAATAATCCAGATCACCAAAATAAGAGCCCAAAAGATCAAATCACAACTGGCCCTGAAGAAATACAGATTATCAGAGATTACTAGGCACATATGTATGGGAACAAACTTGATAACCAAAATGAAATGGAGGACTTTCTAACATCACACAACCTCCCAAGATTGAAACAAGAAGACATTAAGACACTAAATAGACAAATAATAACCCAGGAAATTGACTCTGTCATAAGAAAACCACCTAGAAAATAAAGCCCTGGACTGGACAGCTTTCCAGCAGAATTCTACAAAATGTACAAGGAGGAACTGATACCAATCCTATTGAAAGTATTTCAGGCAATTGAGAAAGATGGAATTCTCCCCAAATCATTTTACGAAGCTAACATCCCACTGATGCCCAAACAGGGTAAAGATCCAACAGAAAAAGAGAACTACAGGCCAATATCCCTTATGAACATAAATGCAAAAATCCTTAACAAGATTCTAGCAAATGAGATCCAATAACACATCTCAAAAATCATCTACCATGACCAAGTAGTCTTCATCCTCAGGATGCAGGGCTGGTTCAACATCCACAAGGCCATAAATGTAATTAAATTCATCAAGAGATGTAAAAACAGGGACCACATGATTATATCATTAGATGCAGAAAAGGTTTTTGATAAAATCCAGCACCTCTTCTTGATAAAAACCTTCAAACACCTAGGTATAGAAGGAACCTACAACATAATAATATGCGCACTCTACAATAAACCAACAGCAAGCATATTGCTGAATGGACAGAAGCAGGAAACATCTCCCCTGAAAACCAGAACAAGACAAGGCTGCCCATTCTCACCCCTCTTATTCAACATTGTGTTGTAAGTCCTATCTAGAGCAATTAGACAAAAGAAGGAAATCAGGGGTATTCAAACAGGAAAAGTAGAAGTTACGTTATCCATCTTTGTGGACAATGTGATCCTATACCTCGGAAATCCAAGAGAATCTGTAAAAAAAACCTGCTTGCACTGATAAAGGACTTCGGCAAAGTCTCAGTATACAAAATAAATGTGCAGTCACATCCTTATACACCAACAACAAGCAGGCAGGGAACCAAATAAAAAAGCACGGTGGCTCAAGCCTGTAATCCCAGCACTTTGGGAGGCCGATGTCAGAGGATTCTGAGCCCAGGGGTTTGAGAACAGCCTGGGTAACTTGGCGAGACCTCGTTTCCACAATAAATTAAAAAATTAGCCAGGCATGGTGATGCATGCCTGTAGTTTCAGCTACTTGGAAGGCCTGAGCCAGCAGGTTGAGGTTGCAGTGGCCATGAACATGCCACTGCACTCCATCCTGGGCAACAGAGTGAGACTCCAACTCAAAAAAAAAAAAAATGCACAGTCCCATTTACAATAGCCACAAAAAAATGAAATACCTCATATCTTCCTAACCAGAGAAGTGAAAGACCTTTACAATGAGAACAACAGAACGCTGCTCAAAGAAATCCAAGAAGACACAAACAAATGGAAAAATATTCTATGCTCATGGATAGGAAGAATCAACATTGTTAAGATGTTCATCCTACCAAAGGCAAACTACAGATTCAGGACAATGACCATTAAGTTACCAACATCATTATTCTCAGACCTGGAAATGACAATACGGAAATTCATATGGAAACATAAATGACCACGAATAACCAAAACCATCCTTAGCAAAAGAAACAAAGCAAGAGGTATCACACCTCCAGACTTCAAACTTTACTATAAGGCTACAATAATCAAAACACCCTGGTATTGGTACAAGAACAAGCATATGGACGAATGGAACAGGATAGAGATTCTGGAAGCACAGCCTCAATTTCTTAACCAACTCATCTTTGACAAAGCCTCCAACAACAACCAGGAAACAGGAAAACCTATTCAGTAAATGGTGCTGGGAAAACTGGCTGACCACATGCAAAAGATTGAAAAAGGACCCCTACCTATCACAATTCACAAAAATTAACTCTAAATGGATCAAAGATCTAAACCTAAAACCTCAAACTATAAGAATCTTAGAAAATGCAGGAAACACCCTGATGGAAATTGGAAATGGCAAGCAATTCTTGATCAAAACCTCATATGCCCATGCCATAAGAGATAAGATAGAAAAGTTGGACCTTATCAATCTGACAAGCTTCTGCATCTGCAAAGCAAAAGAAACTATCAAGAGAGCAGGGAGACAGTCCATGGACTGAGAAAATATACCCAACCCTGAAATGTACCCCACATCTTTATAATACAAATTTTAAAAAATAAAATAAAATACCTGAAAATAAAAAAAAATTGCCAACTGTACCTCTGACAAAGGCTTAACTTCTAGGATCTACAAGGAACTCAAACATGCTGAAAAAAAAAAAGCCCCATTAAAAAGTGGGCAAAAGTCATGAATAGCCACTTCTCAAAAGAAGATATACGGGCAACCAACAGACACATGAAAAAGTGTTCAGCCTCACTCATCATCAGAGAAATGCAAATCAAAACCACATTGAGATATCACCTAACCCCAGCAAGAATGGCCATTATTAATAATGCAAACAACAACAGATGCTGGTGAGGATGCAGAGAAAAAGGAACACTTTTACACTGCTGGTTGGAATGCAAACTAGAGTAACCTCTCTGGAAGACAGTGTGGCGATTTCTGAAAGAACTAGAAATTGACCTTCCATATGACCCAGCAATTCCTCTATTGGGAATATACCCAGAGGAACTCAAATCAGTCTACAAAAAAGATACCTGCACAAACATTTTTGTTGCAGCA
>CAUYQG010042189.1:0-10042 GCA_963574415.1 Tarsius wallacei
CTGCACTCGGATGTTTATTGCAGCATTGTTCACAATAGCAAGAACCTGGAAGCAACCTTGCTGTCCATCAAAAGAGGACTGGATTAAAAAAATGTGGTACATATACACAATGGAATACTACGCAGCCATAAGAAAGAACGAGATCATGAATTTCGCAGCAACCTGGATGGAACTAGAGTCCATAATACTGAGTGACCTCTCACAGAAACAAAAAACCACATGTTCTCACTCATATAGTAGACCTTGATCATCCAACGTAATACCACAAAAAAATGACTGACAGTGGTGGGAAACTACGGGGGGGGGGAGGGCAATGGGATTAATGGTGATAAATATCTGTCTGGGGATGGAGAGACACTTCTTATCATCAAGGGTGCCTGAATGAAGCATTTTTATATGCCTAACCCCTAACTGTACCCTATAATACCATAAAAAATAAAAAAAATAAAATAAATAAAAAAACACCCCTGCAGGTACCTGCAGCAGGCTCCTCTCCCCTGTGTCTGCACCACTGCTCAGGGCACCCTGTGAAGGCCAGTCCTGTGACTTCAGTCCACCTGTCCATTTCAGCAGCATCCTTCCTGCCACCAGGAACATCTCTACATAGGACAATTGCTACAGACTGTCCCCAGGCTTTGTAGTAAGAAGAAAAGTCTGCATTGGAGCAAGTGTCTTTGAGGAAGAAGCAAAACTTCTTTCAGCAGACACTTCTGTTAGACACATTAGTCCCCCGTCTGTATGGAGAGCTGTTTGAGGCGCCCAGGCCCAGCTGCTCTGGCGACAGGTGAGGGATAGAGCAGGCTGTGAACTCATGTTCTTCCCCTCCAAGTTGAGAGATCCCTGGAGAAGAGGAACAACAAGAATTCAGCCCAATACTTCATCTACGGTGCCATGCTTCTGACTTCTAATTCTGCTAACACGATCACAAATACAAAGTATGTGAGGGAGGCCCTGCCCTCTTTTCCTCCTCTGTGCTCTGGGCCACGTTGCACTCTCTGAAATCTTTGCCCCTAGAGACACTGTGCTGTGACGGAGAGACGAGCATAGGCAAGTGATCGGGCTTCTAGTTCTAATCCTGTTGCTGATTCTCTGTGTGTACTTGAGCAACACCCCGGGCCTTAGTGTCCTCAGAGCTGAAGTGGGAACATTAGAACCAATGACCCAATAAGGATGTGTATTTTTTTTTTGAGAAAGCAGGATTTATTGAGAGGACAGAGAAACTCCCACAGTGGGAGGGGACCCAAGGGGGTTGCCCAAGGACATGTATTTCTATTTGAAATCTCTTACCAGATGAAATTTCAACTATTCAACGTTCCCCACAAGTCAATTACCTTGCAACATTGGTAATGTTACAAGGTAATGTGTTACATCTACAAAAATGAAATTTGGGACATCTTGATGTCTCAATCTAGAGAGTACAGTCAAGGCTGCCTGAAAATGGAGACATCTATTATTTGGATAAAATAATGTTTTGCCCATTTCAACGTTTTTGTTTGTTTGCTTGTTTTTGAGATGGGGTCTCACTCTGCAGCTCAGGTTGGAATGCAGTGTGCACCACCACACTTGGCTAATTTTTAAATTTTGTGTAGAGATGAGGTCTCGCTGTGTTGCCTGGGCTGGTCTCAAACTCCCGGCCTCAAACAATACTCCCGATTTGGCCTTCTAAAGTGCTGGGATTGTAGGTGTGAGCCACAGTGCCTGGTCTTTCAAAGTTGTTTTTTATTTTTTTATTTTTTTTTGAGTTGGAGTCTCACTCTGTCACCCAGACTGGAGTGCAGTGGCCGCTCCCGGCCACCGCAGCCTCGACCTGCTGGGTTCTGGTGATCCTTCCACCTCAGCCCTCCAAGTAGCTGGAACTACAGGCGCGTGCTACCACACCCGGCTAATTTTTTTGATTTATTGTAGAGATGAGGTCTCACCAAGTTGCCCAGGCGGGTCTCGAACCCGCGGGCTCAGGCAATTCACTCACCTCGGCCTCCCAAAGCGCAGGATTACAGGCTGAGCCACCGAGCCCGGCCTCAAAGTTGTTTTTTAAACAGTTGATTTGGATGATCAGTATTGCTTACAAGTGACAGACACCCAGGTCAAACTATCAACAAGAGGAATTTTTTAGGATTAAATTAAATAAATTACGATTCTAAGCTGCAGACAACAGATTCCACCCCAGTTCATTTAAGAGAAAGGAATTTATTATAACATATCATGTGGTTTGTGAATTTCTGGGCAGTCAAGGACCCAAGCTTGGATCTCACAGACAGGAGAAATACCTGACTAGGCCACAGCACTCTTCTTCTGAAAGTCCCACTGCCACTGCTTATGGTTGGTCAATAGACCCTCCACCTCAGCTACTCAGGAGAGCCAGACACCTGGTCCACTCTGCTTGTGGAAGGTCTGATGTCCTCTGAGTGTGACCACTACCCTGGGGTGCTCATTTCCAACTTCCAAGTCTCCTGCAGGTGTGTGTGCCTGGTGGGACGAAGGTCCCATGTGAAACCTTCATGGCAAGGGAGTCTGGAAAATGTAGACTTTAGCTTTCCATCCTCTAGATGTGTGGGCAAGAGTTGGGTAGGTTGTGAGGGTGCCAGTCTGTGGGTCCTGGCATAGCAGCATTCTGGGGAATGCCTCTGAATCCAAGGGCCACATAGAGCTGTGCTTCAGGAATGCAGCTGGGCACTGGACGTGTAGGGAAGGAAGAAAGTATTCTCTGTCTCTTGTTTTCTCTGCCTCTCTGCCTGGTTACTACTTTGGTGTCACACAACCTCCATTAGCACCAGGGTTTTACATGCCAGAGTCCAGGTCCCAGTTTCCTAATTTCCAGTTTCCACCACCTCAGGAATGTGAAGGATTGACCCAGACAGGGTAGGTGCCCACCCCTGACAGGGGCAGAGCTATATGCACCAAACAGCCAGCCATGTGATAACCATGGGAGCAGTGGAAAGCAATGCACAGGAGAGTTGCAGAGGGTAGAAGGGGTTATGGAGTGTCTGGGCAAACTGAACAATATCAAGAAGGCAGGAATGCTTGGCGAAGCAACTTTATTCCTCAACTCCTATTAGCCACATCTGGGCTGCCTCCTTGCTGGATGGGAGCACAATTTTCTTGAACTCTTGTACAATCTCTGTCCTTCCATGCTATGATCATCAGGTACAAAGTAAGGTGACAGCAAGTCAGAAGGACTGGTCAAGCTGACACCCAGCCCCGCTGTCATTCAGCCCAGTGGCTCTGGACAGGTCACTTCACTCGTCTGTCTTCCCTGTTTGTGAAATGAGCTGGGAATGGCCACTCTAGAGATCATAGAATGTATGCCTGAGATACAGTGATCCGTCTCCATGGCATTCTGCAAGAAGGGAGGCACCAGGTGCTCCCTCAGGTTCCTCCAAAACCTTCTCTGGACACTGGCATATCTTTTTTTTTCTTTTTTTGAATTGGAGTCTCACTGTCGCCCAGACTGGAGTGCAGTGGCTGCTCCCGGCCACCACAGCCTTGACCTGCTGGGCTCCAGTGATCCTTCCGCCTCAGCCTTCCAAGTAGCTGGAACTACAGGCACGCGCTACCATGCCCAGCTAGTTTTTGATTTATTGTAGAGATGAGGTCTTGCCAATTTGCCCAGGCGGGTCACGAACCCTTGGGCTCAGGCAATCCACTCACCTCAGCCTCCCAAAGTGCGGGATTACAGGCTGAGCCACCGAGCCCGGCTGACACTGGCATATCTTGTAGGAATCTCCTCTTCTTTGTGTTCTGTACCATCAGCACCTACGGCCATGTTGAACTGCTGCCTGGCCTCCAGCTGGCCTTTTAGTAGCCACTGGCGGTCACCTTTTGTCCACTCAACATTCCACTGGAACACCAAGCCTCTTTCTTCCCCAAGGCCTGGTTCTAGAGTTTTTGTGCTGTACATTTTATAAGCCTGACTTTTTAATACAATACCCCAGGTTATTTACCTATGAGAACCTACTGGAAAAACAGCAATGATTGACTCTAATCAAGTACCCAATTAGTATCTCAAGATAGGAAAGAGTAATGAAAGAGCACCAGAGATGGCAGGTGATGATGGGTCTCCAGACTCAATCCCACTACTGAAAACTTGAAATTCACATAACATGAAATTAACCATTTTAACACGAGCAACTTGGTGGCATTTGGTACATTCACAGTGCTGTGTAACCATCACCTCTATCTAACCCAAAAGCATTTTACTACTCGAAAGGAATCCATGTACTCACTAAGCTGTCACTACTCATCCTACTTTCTCCCAAGTGCTGAACAACCACTGATCTGTTTTCTGTCTCTATGGATGTACCTGTGTTGAACATTTCCTATAAAAGGGCATGTGACCATTTATGTCTGGCTTCTTTCACTTAGCCCAGTGTTTCCAAGGTCCATCCATGCCGCACCATGCATCAGTACTTCATTCGTTAAGGCCGAATAGCATTTCATTGTATGGATACACCAAATTTGTTTATCTCTTCATCCACCAATGGACATTCGGGTAGACTGCACATTCTGGGTACTGTAAATAGTGCTGCTCTGAACATGGGCATATGTGTACATGTTTGAGTATATGTGCACCTGGTTTCAATTATTTGGAGTATGTATCTGGGGGTGGAATTGCTGCATCGTATGGTAACATGTAACTTTTTGAGGATCCGACATACAATGAACAAAAGACTTGAACAGAAGCTTCACAAAAGAATATATCAAAATGTCTTCTTTCATGTATTTCATAAACACATGAAAAGGGGCTCACCCTTGTTAGTCATCAGACAAATATAAGTGAAAAACTACAAGAGATGACTGCACACTCACTAGAGAGACTAAGATAAACATGGTGGAAATTTGAAGAGTTTCAAATGGATGTGGAGCAACCAGAACTTTCCTGCAGTGCTAGTGAAGGTGTAAAGTGGTGTGGACATTCTAGAAAAGTCTTTGGTGTGTCCACTAAAGCTGAATGTACACAAAACTTATGACCCAGCAGTTTCATTCCCAGGAATATAGTCTACAGAAATGCACACACATGTTCACTCAATGGCGTCCATAGCAGCCCAGACTGGACACTATGGTTCTAGAGTTTTTGTGCTGTACATTTTATAATCCTGACATTTTAATACAATACCCCAGGTTATTTACATATGAGAACCTACTGGAAAAACAGCAATGATTGACTCTGATCAAGTACCCAATTAGTATCTCAAGATAGGAAAGAGTAATGAAAGAGCACCAGAGATGGCAAGTGATGATGGGTCTCCAGACTCATAGCAGCCCAGACTGCTATGAACATGCATATTAACAACAGAATCTATAAATAAATTGTGAGATGGTCATTCAGTAGAATATGACATAGCAATGAGAACCATTAATCTACAATGACATGTATGAATCTTACCAACATAATGTTGAGGAAAAGAATACAGACTTCAAAGAAGACATGATTTTATTTATGCAAAGTTTAAAAACAGATTAAACTAATCTCAGCTGTGAAAAGTCATGGTAGTGGTTACCAAGGGTAGGGCAGACAGATGAATAGTGACTAAAGGAAGATGAGGGGGTTTCTGGAAACCTGGGAACATTCTGTTTCCTGATCTGGTTGCAAATAATACAGGTAGGTTCAGTTTCTGAAAATTCATTGAGCTGTGTACTTATGATATGTGCACTTTACGTATGTATTTTATACTTTAGCAAAAAAATCGTATTGTTCTTTTTTAAAAATGGTGGTGTAACAATTGATATCCATGTAGAATAAACCTCAACTCTCTCACAATTTTAGAATTGACTCGAAGGGGACCATAGACCTAAATTTAAGAGCTGAAACTATGACATTGGAAGAAAATGTATGTGAACTTACATTAGGCAAAGATTTATTATCTACAACACAAAAAACACACAAAGTATAAAGGAAAAAATTGATAATGGGAAATAACCAAAATTTTAAAATGTTTGTTTCTCAAAAAAACCCTGATAAAAGATGAAAAGGCAAACCACATATTGGGAGAGAATATTTGAAAAGTACATACCTGACAACTTGTATCATTCAAACTACATAAAGAATTTTTATAACTCAATAAGAAGATACTCAATAAAAAAAATTGGCTAGATATTTGAATAGCCACTTCAGTAAAGATGATACATAGATGGCAAATAAACACAAAAATGCTCAAGTCTTTAGGGAAATGCAAATTAAAATCTCATGAGATACCACTACACACTTACTGGTGTGGCTACAATGAGAAAGACTGACAATAGTAAGTGCTGACAAGAATGTAGAAAAACTGGAATGCTCATTGACCGTTGCTGAGAATGCAAAATGCTAAAATCACTTTGGAAAATGTTTGTCAGTTTCTTAGAAAAACAGTATTACCCAGTGTTTTTTTTTCTCCTAGGTATTTACCCAGGATAAATGAAAACATATATACATGTAAAGACCTTTGTATGAATATTTACAGCAGGTTTTGGCAATTCATCATTGCAAAAATTAGGAACAATCAAAATGTGAATTTTGAATACAGGTGAATGGATAAACAATGGCACATTCATACAATGTAACACTACCCAGCAATACACAGGAATAAACCACTAATACATGCAGCAACACTGGTGAATCTTAAAAATGTTACACTTAGTGAAAGAAGCCAGAATACAAAAGGATACATCTCAATGATTCCATCTACATTATGTTCTAGAAAAGGCAAAATTATAAGGATAGACCGGGCTCAGTGACTCAGCCTGTAATTCCAGCACTTTGGGAGACCGAGGCGAATGGATTGCCTGACCCTGCAGGTTCAAGACCAGCCTGGGCAACTTGGCGAGACCTCGTCTCTAAAATAAATAAAAAATTAGCTGGGCATGGTAGTGTGCACCTGTAGTTCTGGCTACTTGGAAGGTTGAGGCGGAAGGATCATCAGAGCCCAGCAGGTCCACGCTGGGGTGGCTGTGAGTGTGCCCACTGCACGCCAGCCTGGGTGGCAGAGTGAGACTCCAACTCAAAACCAACAAAACGAATAACTATAAGGACAGAGCACCCTTCGGTGGTAGCCAGAGACAGGGACAGGAGAAGGGGTTGCAACACGGCAAGGGGGATACTTTTGGGGTAGTGTAAATGTTTTAGATTTGGTTTGTGGTAACAGTCACACAATTGCAAACATTTGGCAAGACTCATTAACTGGGACACCTTTTAAAAATAATGAATTCCTTTTATATCAATTGTATCTCAATAATTTTTTTAAAAATCTCTTTATTTTAAACATCCAGGGTGAATTTCTGCTGAAACCTTGACCGACAACTTCCCTTACACTCCGTACCTGGCAGGCCCCCAGAATGTCAGCAGGCCACCTTCTGGGACAGGCACCTTCAAGATGGCTCAAGGCACCTTCTGTGGCTGCTCGTGGTGCCCTGCCACACCTGTGGCTGGAGTGCAAGCCATCCACCACTGCCCTCTGTCCTCACTCGGCAATCTTGGCCTCTTCAGCCAGTCTCTCATCCTGGGAGGTTTCTAGGACGGAGGCAAGCATCATTCTCTCTGCCCATTTCTGCTTTCAACTACTCAAGTGGTTGAAACATTTTCACCAGGGAGCGGTCAGCTAATTGCACACGGTGGGCAAATGTGTAACTAGGAAATGTCATGCCCAGCTCCCCTCTGGCAGGCACCCCGATCTCTAAAGGGAATCTCTTGGCGCTGCTTTGAGGGACACCACTTGGCACACCGTCTGAGTGATGACCTACCGCTCCCCTCAAATCTGCCGCTTAACCCTATTCCTCTGAATCCCTCATTACCCTTTGCAGTGGGTTGGCTGGTGCCACTGGGTAAGAGTTGCAAAACCAGTTTAGACCTCTAAGCCTGAGAGTGGATTTCTGGTAGCTGCCTGGTGCTCTTTAAAATGTGGAGGTACTTCGCTCCTGTTGTGCTCTGCTCTGGGGCCTTAGCCAAAGTCCAAGTACTCTGGGAAGCATGTCAACCACAGCTGGTGGTGGTGTGCCCTGGTTTGTTCCCACCTGTCAGTGCATCCACAGAAACTTGTATGACACAGTCATCAATTGTTACATCATTTTCAAAAATAGCTGGCTGGCTGAATTCGACCAGACAACTTTTTTTTTTGGTAGGTTAGAGTGAATAAATAACCATGGCAGTGAACCTGAAGTAAATCCTAACCATTTCCTGCTCAGCTTGCGTAGATTAAAGAAGTTGTGTTTGCAGTGTCCCATGAGAGACCCAGGATTCCTGTGGGAAATACTCTCCTCAGAATATTTGTCTTTGGTGGTCACAGGAGTGCAATCCCTGAGAAGTCAGCTTTTTGTGTCATTGTAACATTCAGGGAGGAGGAATATTTGTAAAGCTGAGGACATTTGGCTACTGGCTTCTCCACGAAAGCAGCTGCAGCATTTTAGTGGGTAGCTGGGCAAAGGGAATCTACCCAAAGCCAGGATTTTGTCACTTAAAATTGGATAGGACTCCCGCCATCTTGCCAAAACGAATGCTTTCTCTGGTGTAGCTGCAAGACCTGTTTTTTAAAAAATTATTACTGTTATTAATTTTTTTATTTATAGGTGTAGTGTACGATTCAGGAATAGGTAGCTAAGTAAGTGGCCATCATACAGGTAAAGTTTGGGCCTCCCTTTGGTTCCCCACTTTGCCTGCTTTGAGATCAGGTATCCTTATACGCTCCACCCATCCCCACCCCAGGCAGTGTCCTGCTGCTGCCAAATCCTTTCTTACAGGATTATGATAAATGTTCAGAGTCCTCTTATAATTGAGAACATGTGGTACTCAGTTATTTGTTTCTGTGATAGATCACTGAGTATTATAGATTCTACATCTATTCAAGTTGCAGCAAAGTCCATAATTTTGTCCTTCTTTATGGCTGTGTAATAGGTTTCTAGTCACGAGCGCAAAGACTGACAGAGCCAGGGAGAAGGCCAAGGGCAGGAGTGGCCCCTCAAGAGGCATCCACTCCAAACCCAGGAGACAGAGTGAAGAGGCGTGCATTAAAGGCATGCAGCTCAGGAAGCAGAAACAGTCTTTTCCCAGATGGACGCGCCGGCGGGAGCCCTTACTTTCTGGAGAATCCTAGAGGCCTCAAAGTGATTGAGACACACATCAGAGTGCCGGTGGGATTCCCACCAAGAGACTACTTTGGCCATGTGTGGCCACCCACCTGCCTCTGGGCACCAGACACAGTTGATCTGGAAGTTTCTGTCTTGCTCTTTCCCGGCACGATAGTTTGTGAGGTGTATGCAGCACCCGCAAACCCTTTTAATGTTTATTAGTAAACCAGCCCATTGAAAAACATGCTCCACTGCAGGTATTATCGGGGCGCTCTTAAGGATTCAAAACCAAATGTCCTCCTTGGTCAAGCCTGTCTCCTCTCCGGCACTTGCACCCTCCCTGTTGGCATGTTGAGGATCCATATCATTGCTGGTTACCCTCAAGCTTCCAGCTGTTTCCTCTCAATTAAGAATGGGACTTTGTCCAGTCAATACGGTTGCTGGTTAACTAGATTTGGGCAACCACTTGGGTGACTAGCTGCTGGGCTATAAGACTGAATTATCTCTTTAAGTGTAAATACTTCCTGGCCATGAAAAAACAAAAACAATGACCAATGGCACATAAAACTAAATATTTAAACCAATAGGGATTTCAGTCCTGCTCAGCTTCCACACCTTCGATTTTCCAATGCAAGGGAAGTTAGGACCAGGGCGAAAGACTAACGCGTTTCCTCCAGGGCTGATGACAAACGATCTCTCTGTTCTGTGGCTCCCCTGCAATAGGCCATTTTCATTTTGTTTTGTTTTTCTAACACCTGTCTGATCACACATCACCTCCTTAACCCAAAACGCCAGGACAAAGTCCACGGATCCCTGAAGACTGTTCAAAGCCTTTCACAAGCAGAACCAACACGCCCATGCACACTCATCACTAGTCATGCCCTAGCCTAGTCCTGACTTCCCATGAGGCCACACAACACAAACACATCCCATGCTGGGACGGGTGCTGCCCAAAACAGTGTCTGTGTGATCACACCCATTGCCCATCTGCCTCCATGACTTCATC
>CAUYQG010042193.1:0-30732 GCA_963574415.1 Tarsius wallacei
CTGTAGTTCCAGCTACTTGGAAGGCTGAGGCGGAAGGATCGCCGGAGCCCAGCGGGTCGAGGCTGCGGTGGCCGGGAGCGGCCGCTGCACTCCAGTCTGGGTGACAGAGTGAGACTCCAACTCAAAAAAAAAAAAAAGAAAGAAATTCTGTACTGTCCACTTGATACATACATGCTTTTACTTGGCTCTGTCCCTTTACTGGTCCCTTTGTTTGAACCTTACCACAAACCATGCTTCTGGAATGCAGTGGCATGCTCACGGCCACCACAACCTCTACCTTCTGGGCTCAGGAAATCCTTCCACCTCAACCTCCCAAGTAGCTAGAACTACAGGTGCGCACCACACCTGGCTAATTTTTTTATTTATTGTAGAGACAAGGTCTTGCCAGCATGCCCAGGCTGGTCTTGAATCCCTGGACTCAGGCAATCCTCTCATCTGCGCCTCCCAAAGTGCTGTGATTACAGGTATGAGCCATTGTGCCCAACAATATGTCATTTAAAAAACCTGAACTACTTGATGTTTACCTCTAATCTAGTTAAAATACATTTTGGATTTAGAAAGAGAATTGGCAAAACTAACATTCTTTGTAGCTTAGTGTCCAGTTCCTTAATAATAGTAAGGTTTACGTAAGTAGTTCATAAAGAAAATGCTAAGTCTGCCCCTTTACCCTCAGCAGTTGATCACCTGACAACATGGTTGGTTCTCATTATGTTTAAGTGTGAACCAGGCACCCAGTACAGGAAGCTCATGCCTGTAATACAGATACCACTAATCACCTTAACTATGGCAACAGATTTATCAACTGATGTTAAACAATCAGATGGCATTTTTTACCGTATTTGCATATACGAGAGGGGGACCCAAAAGGCCTCAGAATTTATTAAAAATTGTGTATTTTCTTAGTTTAAACTTGTAAACTTGGGCAACAGAGTGAGACTACTACTCAAATAGATAAATAAAAGTAACATGCTCAAGCTTACATTATTTTGGCCAAAATGATAAGTTGGACTTGAGCCTCTCCATTAAAATTTTATCCAGCAACTTAAAAAAAGTTGAGACTACAATCATTATTCAATTTGATAACTTATGGTCCAATACGGATGCACATTTTCTTGTTTTACTAACATTTAGTGGATTCTGCAATGAAAATTGTACTGTATTTTAAAAACAAGAAATAAGTACCAAAACAGGAAGAAACTACTAAAAGAATTTGAATAGACCCAGCAGGCAAATACAGGTGGCCATTGAAATGTTTAAAAACAATTGTATCAAAAGGACTTTAATTCTAGGGAAAGCTTTATCTGCCATAAACATTCACTTATTAGGAACACATAGTTTGTACTTATTAATGAACTAAAGAATAGTTATTCAATGTGTTTAACATGGCCGGGTGCAGTGGCTCACACTCATAATTCCAGTACTTTGGGAGGCCAAGGCAAGAGGACTGCTTGAGCCCAGGAGTTCAAGACCAACCTGGACAACATAACACGACATTGTCTTTACAAAAATACATAAGTAAGCTGGGCGTGGTGGTGCACATCTATAGTCCCAGCTACTCAGGAGGCTGAAGAGAAGGATCACCTGAGACTGCGGTGAGTCATGACCATTTCACTGTACTCCAGCCTGGGCCACAGAGCGAGACTCTAACTCAAACCAAAATGTGTTTAACATTTGTGGACCTAATTTAAAAATCGTTTATATTAGAACATTTTTAAGTAAGTGTAACTCAACACTATAGGCAATACAAATTGAAACCCTTTAGGCTAAATCCTCATCCTTATTTTTTTTGAGTTGGAGTCTCACTCTGTTGCCCAGGCTGGAATGCACTGGCACACTCACGGCCACCCCAGCGTGGATCTGCTGGGCTCCCACGATCCTTCCGCCTCAGCCTTCCAAGTAGCCAAAACTATAGGCACTCACTATCACGCCCGGCTAATTTATTTATTGTAGAGACGAGGTCTAGCCAAGTTGCCTGGGCTGGTCTCTAACCCACGGGCTCAGGCAGTCCACTCACTTCGGCCTCCCGAAGTGGTGGGATTACAGGCTGAGCCACGGAGCCCGGCCTAAATCCTCGTCTTTACATGACAGTGCAAACCTGTCAAAATATGACTTCACATGTTTATATTAATATCTACAAACCCGTTATGCTTTTTAGAACTTAGAAGTCCTAAGATAATTACACTTACAAGAAGTTTCTTAGAGCTGTATTAAGGACAAAGAAAACAGCTGGGCAAGACACTGAGGTATAGTGTCCCCAATCCCGGGGCACAGTACTTGTACTGGTGCGTATCCTGTTAGAAACTGGCGGCACAGCAGGAGATGAGCGGCAGAAGATTGGAGCTCCGTCTTGTCAGATCAGCAGCCTTAGATTCTTATAGGAGGACGAGCCCTACCGTGAACTGTGCATGCGTGGGATCTGGTTGCTCGATCCTTATAAGACTCTAATGTCTGATTATTTCCCCCGGCCCTCCACTGGCCTGGAAAAATTGTCTTCCACGAAACCAGTCCCTGATGCCAGAAAGGTTGGGGCCCGCTGCTATACAGCACATTCAGCCTTCCTTGTTCCCTTATGCTGTGGATACCAAGCCCTTTAGAGGGACCAGACATAAGCAGGTTAAATAAAAAACTGATGTAGGGTCAACATTCAGCCCAGGAAGTTAGACTCTGCAGGCCACACTGTTCACCACCAAATATCTTATTATAGTGAGTGCTTGATCAGAAATTGAATTTTGTTTGGATGCTGTTTTTAGATCACAAGCAGTAAATACTATATAATCTTTTATTTTGGACATGCACACTGGATGAGTAGGGAGAATGATGACAAAGATTCCAGTGGTGCATTCAGTCTGCAGGTTCCTATAACACTATGTGATTAGTGAACCTGTCTCTTGTAACTTACACAAATGACTAGTTGATGATTCACACACACTGGTCACCCTATTGTGTTCTGATCTTACTCATGTCCTTCTAATGCAGCACGCACAGCTTGTGGCCACATATGCTTAGTTTGACTCAGTGTTTTCTTTTTTTAAAAAATTTGGATTATTTACCAATTCTACCAGTCAGGAATGTGAGTGAAATAAGTCGGCTGTTAGCAGGATCATTGCAGAAGTTCCACAATATGAAGAGCTCTTGGAAAGAGAGGGGTGCGGCACAGTATTATTTTTAGTCAGCCAAGCTATCTCCAACCACTCACATAAAGTGTGCAGAAATGTGGGCCTTAAAAAAAAGTCATGCGTACTACAATAAAAGTCACTAGAAGAAAAAAAAAAAAAAAACAGGCTGGGTGTGGTGGCTCAATGCCTGTCATTCCAGCACTTTGGGAGGCTGAAGTGTGAGGATCGCTTGAGCCCAGGAGTTCAAGACCAGCCTGGGCAACAGGGTGAAAACTCATCTCTACCAAAAACAAAAAAAAATTAGCCAGATGTGGTGGCATGCCCCTATAATCCAAGCTACTTGGGAGGCTGAGGAGGGTGGATTGCTTGAGCCCAGGAATTTTAAGCTCCAGTGGAGCCATGATCACACCACTGCACTCCAGCCTAGGTGACAGAGTAGGACCCTGAGACTCAAAAAAAGAAGAGAAAAAGAAAACCACCAAAGGAAAAACTGTTCTCCAGTTGTTATTAACATATTAAACTGGCCCATGATTTAATTCAACAAGACAATTTCAAGTTAAAGTATAAAAGGAACAAAGCTAAAGAATATCACCCACATCTAACCCCATTTTTATTATCTCCTGAAAGGCGACCCCAAAAGTAGGGGGCAGAGGTACTGGAGAAAGTATTCATTATAACAAAAGCAATTTCAGAACAAGCGTTCTGTCTCATAAATCAAATCTCAAATGGACCAAAGATATGTAGCTATAAATTTCATCCCTATAGGCCAAGAATATGAAGACTTAAAAGAAATACAAATATTAAATGCCAACCTTAATAGCCATCAAACACGTGAAATTTACTATCTTAATTTGCTTAAATTAACAAAATGTGAAGTTAAAATGAAATGGAAAATCCTGCATACTGCCACTCGTAAGTGGCCTCTGGAACCTTTCCAGGAAGCAATGATAACAGTATAAAGACCTTTCAAAAAAAATCCCAAGAATATAATCAAAAAACATATGAAAATGTTGATTATTTATAATTTGAGTCCTCACACATTACCAAAAGTGGTGTTTTTCCAAGATTATTAATGTGGTGGAATGCTGGCAGGGCATAGTGGCTCACACCTGCAATACCAGCACTTTGGAGGGCGAGGTGGCAGGATTGAGCCCAGGAGTTCTAGAACAGCCTGGGCAACATATCAAGACCCCATCTCTATTTTTAAAAAGTTAAGTGATGAAATAATCAGATGACCATGTGTGGCGAAAGGGTCACATCATATGCTCCTAATATTTTTCAAAATAAATGTGTATAAACACTTAAACATACACATAAGACGGGAAAAATTAAAATGTTAGTCACCTCTGAATGGATAGTAATGTTATAGATCTCTACTGGGTGTACCATTTTGTAATTTCTAAAGTCTACATGAAGGGCATGCATCTAATAATCAAAAACATTTTAAAATATGTTAAAACCACAAAATATAACTCCACAAATATACCCAATATCTATATTAAATGAGGAATAAAAGTTGTTTTTCTAAGTCCATGTGCTAACAGAAGTAGACCTAGATTTGAACTGTTGTTTCTTTCACCACAAACATGGCTGTACAATTACATATTATAATCAACCAAAGAATAATGCTTATGTAGGGAAGAGACTATATAATCTTTTCTGAAAATGGTTAACAAACATAAACTCCATTATCCAGAATTGTCCAGAATTGGCAGTGGGATAAGGATGAAGTCAAAACTAATTTTCATTGACTTTCTAGGTTTAGGGTACCCATAAAAAAAACACACAGAGCTGGGCTCGGTGGCTCAGCCTGTAATCCCGCTGAGGGATTACAGCACTTTGGGAGGCTGAGGTGAGTGAATTGCCTGAGCCCGCGGGTTCGAGACCCGCCTCGGCAACTTGGCGAGACCTCATCTCTACAATAAATCAAAAAAATTAGCTGGGCGTGGTACCAGCTACTTGGAAGGCCAAGGTGGAAGGATCGCTGGAGCCCAGCAGGTCGAGGCTGCGGTGGCCGGGAGCATGCCACTGCACTCCAGTCTGGGTGACAGAGTGAGACTCCAACTAAAAAAAAAAAAAAAAACACACACAGAATTATCTTTGATCACTCAGAGGGCAATTTCAGAATTGAGGCCATGTGCCTCAGTATAACTATCAACAGTTAACTGTATGACGGATGCCTACATGTACAAAGCACAGTTTCTAGGTAACTTTTGAATCAGCTCCCATAATGTTTACCCCACTTTACATATGAGGAAACTGAGAACCAAGGTCACACAGCTGATTAAGTGGGGCAGAGTCAAGTCTGGCTGTGGAGCCCAAGGCTCTTAACCACTAGTCTATGAAATACTAAATTAACTCATTTTTTATTGTGTTGTTTTAAAGGGGGAAAGAAGTGGTTAGCATTTTAATTAGTCATTATCTTGGCAGA
The DNA here is from genome assembly GCA_963574415.1 of Tarsius wallacei. Taxonomy (NCBI): domain Eukaryota; kingdom Metazoa; phylum Chordata; class Mammalia; order Primates; family Tarsiidae; genus Tarsius; species Tarsius wallacei. The sequence goes on from CAUYQG010042193.1 coordinate 5,548, forward strand.
GGTGTGAGAATCAAAATGTGGGCAAGTGGAAGGAAAAAACAAGACTGTATAGTCCAGAGGCCTTATAACTCACCTTTTGCGGCGTTTTTAAAAACTCTACTATACTTCAAAATGATGACACATTGCTTTCTGATATATAATTAAAGAACGGAATAGGAAAATAACTGTGTTTTATCAAACTCAGAGCTAAAGCAGACACATTAAGATTTTTTAATTAGCCAGATATTCTTTTAATGAGAATTATAAAAGACCAAAAACATATTTTTTTGCAAACTGCCTTTTTTAAACAAATGATTTGCTTTTAATTACAAATACTGTGCATGACGATGTCTTCTTTTGCAAAACCAATAAATACAAGAACAAATTTTAAACAAGTGATTCAAGATATTTGAAAAAGAAAAAAGAACCTGATTTTTGTTTCAGTATTTATAAAAACCAATTTATTCCCTAACCTTTTAAAGATTAAGCTTGAAGGTGTGACTCATCTGGAGAAGAGAGTGAAAGAGAACAAGAGAGAGATTATCTTATAGCTGCTTTAAATAGCTTTTGATAATTTTTCCCATGTCACCTTTCCTTTCTGGAAATTGGATCTTCACAAAATAGCTGAATTTAAAATATTTCTAATGAACTGATTAATGGGGGAAAAGAAAATATGTATTGAACATATAGATTTTACCATAAACAATTATGCATATCAAAAAGACACTAACTTTAAAATGGTACCAAAAAAAGTGAGGAAAAACCTGAATTACAGAAAAGAAAGTCAACTTTATTTAATGGAAAACTAGAATTAATAAAAATTAGCAAATACACACACACAAAAAAACACACAGCAGCACTATGTATTGACTCACAAAGGGGAAAAGCAGTGGTCCATGACCACTCAAGATGGCTTGTCAGTTAAAGGAAAAAAACCCAAACATACATGCGCGCGCACGCACACACCCGCACACACACGCACACACTCGCAAAAAAAACAGTATTTTTTAACAATACAATCAATCTACAACAAACACAAAACTCAGAATTATTTTACAATGTTTCCTTTCTTAATACAAAAGATGCCCATCTTGGGTGTATATATATATATATTTTTTCAGTGGTTTACTGTTGACTTATTTTTAAATATATTAGTGTTACTACATGCAACTGTTTCCTGTATTTAACAGCCTTTCTTTTTATTTACCTTCATGTGTCTAGCTTCTACCTGCCAAGAAAGTTTCGTGTTGGCAGGCAGATGGGTGCCTTATTTTCTGTGAAACTGAATGCAACAGTTTTAAACACTGGCCAAAAAATGTTTGATCGCCATTTCAACACATGGAAATAGTTACATTGATGCCTAAATTGCCATTTTCTGCAAAAAGCTGTGCAATGCTGGTGTCAAAGACTAGGCAGTCACTATTCATAATGGCTGTTGCAATCCCCTCATGAATAGATCGAGGTGTTGCTTCCCAAGTCAATCGCCGCCTATGACCATTTAGCTCAAGTCGGTAAGCAAAATTTTCAGCTTGCTTGCGTGTTCCTATCAGCTGTACAATTGCGAAGAACTGTTGGTGACCATCGTATTTTTCCTGTTTCTCCAAGACTAACATAAAGTGAAAGCCAAAACAGGACTGCATCATCACCCAGTCAACAGCACCAGGAAGATTAATGTCCGTAGCAAGGAAAACTATATCCTCTCCCTGTAGGGTTGTAATAGACTTATGCTGATGCATCAGATGGGGCATTACAGCATCCAAAGAGCCTTGCCATTTACAGGAAGCACCAGGGCACGGACAGGAATAAGGCCTAAACTCACAGAGCTCTTCATGGTCTGCTTTTTCTGTGTGTGGCAGAGTTATTTCACATCCAGAAGAGGCATATTTACATGGGAAAAGTACTGAATTGGCCACTTTCTCCATAGCCAAGTTGCGAATGGATCCCAACGGGCCTCGGCAAGTTGGACAACATGTGAGCTTTGGGCGACAGTTGCTACAAACAAGATGGCCACTCTGACACTGAAGAATCGGTGGTAACACATAGTCAAAGCAGACTGGACACTCAAAAAGACTCGCCAAGTCATTGTTAGATGCAGTCGTGCCAGTCAGGGCAGGCACCCTCTGGGATGGTGGACACTTTGAGGTACCAGTAGGTAATGCTGTAGCAGTCTGACGGCTCATTTCTGTAATAAAAAAAAAATAAAAATGAAAGGAGGCAGGTGAAAAATAATTACAACTGTAACTTATTTTAAATGTTTACAAGTCAGAAACACTTTTTAAGTTTCATGCCAAATTCACTGACAGCAAAAGATAAAGGAAAATAAAAAGGGGTAAAAAAAAAATACAAAAAAAACCAAATTACACTTACTGTGCACTTTATTAGGAGTTGCACAATGGTCTACATGGAATAAGAAACGCTAAAACAGAAACTGAGCCGTAAACAACTAAGAAATACTGTCTATAAGGAGGTTAAGTTCAATCACATCGTTTTGACTGGCCTCTGCTCCGTCTCTGAGAGTCCCTTACTCTATTTCTTTCCAGTTTTGAGTCAGCTACTGATAGTTACAGGGAGTTACAGATAAGTCCTATCTATACAGTCTGCCCTCCATTTCTGCATTCAAGCATTTAACCAACCATAGGTCAAAAATACACAGGAAAAAAATACAAATTTCAAAAACTATAGTATAGCAACTGTTTACATAACATTTATACTGTACTAGGTATAATCTAGAGATTATTTAAAGTACACACAGTTTATATGCAAACGCTACAGCATTTTATATCAGGGATTTGAACAGCCTCAGATTTTGGCATAAGGGAGGGGAATCGTGGAACTAATTTCCCAAGGATACCAAGGGATAAGTATAGTTCAAATGCCGAAAGATCACTGTTAGCTTTTCCTAACAGTGAAGAGTATCTGCTCTAGAGGTATATTTGGGAATGAGGGGGTGGGGGTCACAAGGGGAAAGGACTGTTGCTATCCCATTATCCATTTTCATCTAGTAAGTCTTTCCCAAAAAAGTCATCATGAGCTAGATATTAATCTTTTTTCCTACTGATCAGTGCCTACCTCAAAAGCAAAGGGATATGGGGGAGAAATGGAAGGCCATGCTCAAATAAAACTTTTTCATCTGGGATTTAGAAAAGTACACCTACTTCTATTCCACAATATAAATCAGATACAGTGTACAAGCATGAAGGAGAGCCAGAAAAAGACGGGCCGGGCTCGGTGGCTCAGCCTGTGATCTCAGCACTTTGGCAGGCTGAGGTGAGTGGACTGCCTGAGGCTGCGGGTTCAAGACCAGCCGGGCCACTTGGCAAGACCCCGTCTCTACAATAAAAATCCAAAATTAGCCAGGTGTAGTAGCGTGCACCTGTAGTTCCGGCTACTTGGAAGGCTGAAGCGGAAGGATCGCCGGAGCCCAGAAGGTCAAAGCTGGAGTGGCTGTGAGTGTGCCACTGCACTCCAGCCTCGGCGACAGAGTGAGACTCCAGCAGGCTGGGGCACAGTTGCCCATGTCTGTAACCTCATCACTTCAGGAGACTGAGACAGAGTGATTGCTTGAGCCCTGGAGTTTGAGATCAGTCTGGGCAACATAGGGAGACTTCACCTCTACAAAAAAAAAAAAAAAAAAAATTACCCGGGCATGGTGGCAAATGTCTGTAGTCCCAAGCTACTTGGGAGCCTGAAACAGGAGGATCGCTTGCGCCCAGAAGTTCAAGGCTGTGGTGAGCTAGCTGAGATAATGTCTCTGCACTCCAGCCCAGGCACCAGAGACACACACAACTTTGGGGATGGGGATGGAGTCAACTGGTAAAGAATTCCTTTAACCCTGGGGTTTTTACCAGTGTTGCTGAAACACTCATCAGCAGAGTAGTAAGAAATATTTAACAGATAAATGTCATCCAGAAGAAATGGTTAACAATGTAACTAACTAGTCAGGCTGAACCAAAGATAAAACAAGTAACTTTTTCCAGGAATCTACCTTTGCTGGGATATAGTATGCCATTATTTTGGGAGCAGCAAAGGATCGGATCTGCTGATGTCCTACAAGTACACTCCTAGTATATATACTAAGCCATATTGTTACAAAATTAAAGCCTCAAATTTAACGTATGATCTCGATTATAGTCATTATTCCAAGGCAAAGAACTTTTAAGAAACAATGTTGATTATCAATATGACCAGATAATTGCAATCTGGGTTTTAGATTATTCAAGTGGTTACCAACAGCTACCTTAAATAGGACTGAGGGTGCAACAAGAAAAAAAAAGGGGGGAGAGAGAGATTAATTCCACTGTCAGGCCGGGCACAATGGCTCAAGTCTGTAATTCTAGTACTTTGAGAGGCCGAGGTGAGAGGACTACCTGAGACCATGGGCTCGAGACCAGCCTGGACAACTTAGTGAGACTTCACCTCTTAAAAAAAAAAAAAAAAAATTAAAACATTCCACTGCCACTAAAGGAATATTTCAAAGTTCAAGAGGAAAAAAATGCCTGACAGAATTCCATTATCATGTGGTAGTTCATCATATGAACTCAGAAGAACATGAATCAACTCTCATCTGAAGCCCTGGTAAACTAGGTGCTGTCCTCTGACAAAAGGACTAAAGGAGCTCCCCTGTGATCCAGTTTCCCTCTGAGTAGACTCTTTCTACATAGGATCCATTCATTTTATGTCCCTTTTAAAACAATACCCTGTCTGTATGCTGCATGCCTAGTTCATGGTCCAGTTTGAGCTGCTCATTTAAGTGAGCAACATACTAATTAGAAAGAGGTTCTTCCTTGGGCACAAAACAGTCTAAGCCACCAACACCTTTCAAATTACTAAACCAGAGAATCAAATCCAAGGGCAGTCAACTCAGCTCATACTTACTGCAATATAGCTCATGAGCAAAAGAAACACTGTTGTTCAATTTCTTGACCTAGCATAACAGTTATCTATTTGTTATCAACAGTTCAGGCTCATGTTACAATGTGTCTGGATTATTTTCCAAACACTGTAGAAAGCACATTTTAACTCCTATTCAAAGTGTGAAAAACAACTGAAAGTGGTTGGTATTTCTTGTGAATGAACAGGATAGCGGCTGCTAAAATCTCTCACAACTCCAAAGGTGGAACCCAGCTCCATCTTGAAACAGAAAAGGAATCCCAACCACACAGCAGCCCTGCAGACCAAGGACAACCCTACAAGTCATGACGTAACCTGAAGTTTGATTTAAACAGAGAAAAGCACAGCAGCTCAAAAGAAACATCACTGAACCTCGGAAAGAGCTAAATTTAGTTGTAGCTATTCCCTGAGCCAGTCAGAATCCTCTGACTACAGCGCTCGAGTTCATAGCCTCAGCAAGCCAGCCTCTTAATGTCAGTACCTTTTCTCTTCCTCGTCCTAGCCGCTGGTAAGCATGTGAGCAAGACTCCCCTCCAGGAGTACAGAAAAGGCAAGGCAGGCTTTCCCGTCATGAGCAGTCAGGCAGCGCATTGCGCTTCCCCAAGAAGCAGACAATCTGGGGCAGAGGCCCCTCCCGGACACCTTCTGCTCCTCTGCACAGAAGACCCAAATCTGCGTCTGAGGTCAGGCCCATGCAGCCATTCGCTACTCAGAAGCCCCAGTCACACAGGAAGAAATGAAGCCTTTCTGTCCCCAGCAGGCAACCACACCTCCCTGGGAGCTCAAATTCGGCTGCGTCTCCCAAAATGGGAGCCATGGCTGAGCTGTCCTCCACTGTGTTTCACAAGTTTGTCTTCTCCAGATCACTGGCGAGGCGCCCTCCAGGCTCGGGTGAAGGCCAGGGCTGCAGGGGCGAGCGGCTGGCTGGAAACGGAGGTGCGCTCTCGGAGCCAACTCCGTAGCACTGCAGGGGCCGGCCTGCCAGGAGAGCCATTCAGAGCCCCCGGCTGGGGCTGGGGCCGCAGCTGGGAAATCCTGCACCAACCCGGGGCGCCAGGGCGGGTCCAGGACTCCCTGCGCCCAGGGCGGCGGCTGCCCGTTTCCCTCGCGCAGGGGCGGGGACGCGTGGGGAGGGCGGAGCCGCACGGAAGGGCTAGGGCGCAAGCCCCGCCTGGCCCAGGGCGGAACCCACAGCTCCCGGCAGGGCTGGGCAGCTCTGACCCAGCACCACCCCCCATCCCCACCCTCACAGCACGAAGCCTTTCTCAGCGTCTACATCAGGTTAAATTTAGGTTGAGCCATGCTTTTTTTTCTCGGTCAAACAGTTGAATATAGGCAATTTCTCATGGTTTCAACCTAAGAGCTACACAGAGTAAATAGGAAATACGTGGCCAGACAAGCACTCTTCTCTGCATGTATTAGGCCCTCCAGGATAATCGTGCGAACTCTTCACATTTTTAGAGTGAAAAAATCCTCCCTAGAACATTCCTTAACTATTTACGAGACATCAACTTCCATATTTCCTCAATTATAACTCTTTATTTCTACCCCTATCGGCGCCATATTCTAAGTTCCTCCTCCCCCTGAGAAAAAGCTTTGCAGTAAGAGCAGTAAACACACTTAAACCACATTAAACTCCTACCTCAACCTCCTAAGAGATTATATTCTCTTCCCACTCTGAGAAAGCCATCTTAAACGGCCTCATTAAACTTAGAGTAGCTTGTTTTGTTTTTAAACAAGCATTACCCTTGCCCCATAAAGTCCTGGGCCTCAGATTTGCATTACATCAGCCAGTGCATTCAGAGGTTTAACCTGTCATTACATCATGCTTAGGGCAGCCTTTAAAGGCAGCAAGAGCTGGTGGTGAGGAGTGAACCAATGCAGGGAATTGCAGATTACCCATTTTCAGCAACAAATTTTAATTCTAATCACTTCCTCACCCTATTAATAGCCTCAACCTCATTACAATCACCTCAACCTCATTTTAGTATCAGGCTACACAAAATAACATTAGGAACAGAAATATACCTGAAAATAGAAAGTCTGCCCCACAGACATAAATTACTATCATTTGTATTTTTACTTTCTAATACCTATCCATATAACAAGTGTTAGGGTTTTTCTAGAGCAAAAAATTTCAAATATTTAGGCAGAGAAACTTTCAAACAGAACTAAGGGAGAACCAAAATGCATAAAACAAGTAAAAGGGGTTATCCTCAAGCAAATGACATTTCACTGTTTATCAAACTCTAAAACAACAGCACAGAGCCTCGCAGCAAAGTTTGAAACCATTTGTTTATGGACAGCCTCCTCTACTTTACAACTAACTGAGTTGGGGCAGCAAAAGTGGAAGTGTTCAAGAGTCATCTACCCTTGGATCCAAACCCAGATTCCACCACTTGTTCAGCAGTAAAAACGGACTATCTCCAGTGACAAATGGTCTTTTGTTTTGTTTTGTTTTGAGTTGGAGTCTCACTCTGTCACCCAGACTGGAGTGCAAATGGCACGCTCGCGGCCACCGCAGTCTCGACCTGCTGGGCTCTAGCGATCCTTCCGCCTCAGCCTTCCTAGTAGCTGTAACTACAGGCGTGCGCTACCACGCCCGGCTAATTTTTTGATTTATTGTAGAGATGAGGTCTCACCAAGTTGCCCAGGCGGGTCTTGAACCCGCAGGCTCAGGCAATCCACTCACCTCAGCCTCCCAAAGCGCGGGATTACAGGCTGAGCCCACTGAACCCAGCCAACAAATGATTTTTGTCTGAATTAAGTGAGATGAGTAACTTGGTATGCATTACAGGTGGCACATACTCCAGAATATTCAAGTATTCACCTGAGATCTGAGTAAACTGCCTTAAGTCATCAACTAATTAGAGACCTAGACCTTGTGGGATCCAGATACACACTCTAAAAGATGTCTTAAGCTTGTAAAGGTGGATCAAAATGTCTACCAGGCAGATGCTGGACCTTGCTATGGGGGGAGGGGAAAAGACTGAGGGGCATGTGGACAACACACTGGGTACCGGGTCCACGATTGGAGAAGAGAGGGCCTGCTAGAAATCAAAACTTCACCTGCATGCAACTTACTTATGTACTAAATCCTCACATATACCCCCACAATAAAATGGGGGGAAAAGTCTGCCAGGGACCAACCATTATTTCACTAATTTTTAGCACAATAAACCTTAATTCTTGACTAGGTATTTACTTACACTGGCTTAAGAAAAAAAGCTGAAAAAGCCATCAAAAAACTACATTAAGACAAGCCCATAGAATCCAAAATTAGCAAAAACCCAAAACTTCGCAAGAGTACCCTATTACCTACACTTTCTAAAGCACACATTTCAGCTGGGTGCAATGGCTCATGCCTGTAACCCCAGCACTGTGCGAGGATGAGGTGGGAGGACTGCTTGAGCCCAGGAATTCATGACCAACCTAGGTAACATGGCAAGACCTCATCTCTACAAAAAAAATTAAAAATTAGCCAGGCATGGTGGTATGTGCCTGTAGTTCTGTAGCTATTCGGGAGACTGAAGAAGATGGCTCTCCTAAACTCAGGAGACCAAATGAACCACTGTTACTCTAGCCTGGGCAACAGAGTGAAACCACAACCAGAAAAAAAGAAAAGAAAAAATAAAACCTACATCAAGACCATTTTGGTATAAAGTTTATATAGATGTTAATCTAAAAACATTTTAGAATCAGTCTTTAATGCTGTTTTAGTAATTTCAGAGCATTTAACCATTGCTTTAGTACACTAACATAGTTACACTAGAACGAGACGTTCAACATCTTGATTTCCCTGGGCCACATTGAGTAAAAAGGAATTGTCTTGAGCTGTACATAAATGATATAATAGTGTATATACATAATAAGACTTATTTTTATGTTTTTTATTATAAAGTTTAGAAAAATGAGAACAATATAATTCGTTTTTATAAGACGAATCTATCAATGTCTGGTTCTATGGAAGTAGTTACAATTCTTAGTGAGTTCTTAAGGTGCTTGTCAGAAATGTTTGCTCAAATTTTGTTCTTCATGTGCTTCATAAGTGAAAACAGCTGCTCACAAACATGTATATGCTACCAAAAAGCAATACCATGTATAGGGCGTGATTGCGAACTTCAAAAATGGAACTATACACGGGGTCACAAAGAAAATAAATGCTAAAAAAAACACATGATGCTAAATGAAGTTGTGGGGCTGCATGACTAGCTGTCCTGGGCTGCATCCGGCACACAGGCCATGGGTTGGACATGTCTGCACTGAAAACTTTGATTCTCAGTTTCACATGGCAACCTGTTTCTTTTTATAAAAACTTACAAAATAAAAGCCTAAAATGGAGAGATGTAGTCAGATATGGGAAAAGGATCCCAATACGTTGTAAAGCAAGTTACAAACAGAATCAAATTACTGAACCTGAGGAGGAAGTCCTGGAAACCCCATTGTATAGCCAGTTGACAGGAAATACAGGCTACACCCTGGGTCTTGTGACTGCATCTGAAGTGGGAACACTCTTGTGGAACTGAGCCCTAACTTTCAAGTGGGCTCTGACTCCAGGAGGATCATGTTAGAATTGAATTATAAAACACCAAGCTGGTGTCTGCTGGAGAACCACTTGGTGTGTTGAGAGTAGAGCAGGAGAAAACAGTTGTTCCTACCATACACAGCAAGATGCAAGTAACTATATAAATAATTAAAAAATCATATGAGCTGGGCATGGTGGCTGATACCTATAGTCCCAGCTACTTGGGAGATAAAGGCAGGAGGATCGCTTGAGCCCTGGAGTTCAAGGCCAGCCTGAGCAACATAGTAAGAAACCGTCTCTAGAAAAGAAAATCATGTAGTAAGGAAGTAGTAAAGTCTACTGAACTGGCAATACACTGGTAATCTGACTTTGAAGACATGGCTGGGATGGGAGTTGCACAAAAGAAGACTGCGGCATCCTGTATGGAGCTAACACTTGAAACTGTTTACGGTTATACTCATTAATTTTCAAGCTACCAAGGGCATAAGTTGAATAATTGACCCTAAGACTCCTCAACTCTTTAAGCCTATCTGGCCTATTAAGAAAAAGTTTGTTTTAACTGGTTAACACTTTTAAAAAATTGAGCACCCAGGTAGGCATGACGGCTCATGTTTGTAATCTCAGCACTTTGGGTAGCTGAGGTGGGAGGATCACTTAAGGACAGGACTTTGAGACCAACCTGGGCTACATAGGGAAAAGGAAGGAAGGAAGGAAGGAAGGAAGGAATGAAGGAGGGAAAAATTAGACAGGAATGGTGGTGTTCACCTGTAGTCCTAGCTACTAGGGAGACTGAGGTGGGAGGATCGCCTGAGCCCAGAAGTCCGGGGTTGCAGTGAGCCATGATCATGCCACTACACCCCAGCCTGGGTAACAGACGTGAGACTCCATCACTTAAAAACAAACAAACAAAAACCAACAAAGAAGACTTCAAAGAGCTTTTGTTTATATGGTTTATACATACAAATATTTACCATAATAGAAACTTAAGCCAAATAATTAAAAATATATATTTTAAAATTAGCAGTACATTTTACATAGCATGTAAAAACTTATTACATGGCAAATGTTCATTAAAAATAAGAACTTTCCATAACAATGATGAGAAGAGTGCAGACATTTTACATTTTTGCAAATCTCTTTTGACATCTGACTTAATACAGTTGGTTCCTCATTACCGCTTCTGCATTTAATGTTACAATAACACATGTCAAGCAGCCTCTGGGAAACTCCCATTATACTCTCATGTTCCATCGTGAAAGAAAGTTTTGACCCTCAAAGAGTCTTGAGAACTCCCAGGATCCTTAACACACTTTGAGAACTGCTACACTAGAATGTAAACTTTATGAGAAGAAACCTTCATTGTTTCACTCACCCTTGTTATCTCTAGCATCTAGGAGAGTAACTAGTCCAGAACAGATACAAGAAAATTTCTGGAAGGAACAAATGAATCAAGTACAACAGTACAAAGGATTCTAAGAAGAAAGGACAGCATGTACAAGCTAGAACTCACTCATTCCTGATTCATCTGCAAGTAGAATATTTTTGTTGCCTGGTATAACCTTAAAAAGAATTCACAACTGAAATTTAAAATTCACTTTAAACACTGTAGCAAAGTAAATAATTTTATACCATAAATATAATTTTTAGAGCCTGAATGTATTTCCATACCAATTCTTAGTTTAAAAAATATTTTTTTTGAGACAGGATTTCACGTTGTCACCCAGGGCTAGAGTAGTGTCCTGATCACGGCTCACCGCAGCCTTGACACCCATGGCTCAGCATCCCCTCCCCACCCTCAACCCCTTCCACCTCCCCCAACTCCCCTACCTCCAGCCCCAGCATCCAGTAGCTGGGTCTACAGGCTCACCACCATGCCCAGCTAATTTTTATATTTTTTGTACAGATTTTTTTGTCTTTGTAGAGACAAGGTCTCACTACATTGCCCACACTGGTCTCAAACTCCTGGGCTCAATCAATCCTATCCCCTTGGCCTCCTCCAAAGTGCTAGGACTACAATGCACGCGGCCTTAGTTTTCAAAATATTTCTTATGTCTGTGACAGAGTTCCATGACCCACCAACTTCTAGAAAGTAATTTCATTTTCACTACTACTGCTAGATGGTAATTTCATTCATACCTCAAGAATGTAGCTATGCATATACTGAATTTGGATGGAATCTGAAATACAAACTTAAATTACCACTTTAGCTTTTATTATGATTATACTGGGAGAAAATTATAATCTCCTGGGCCTCAGGTTTCTTATTCGTGAAACAATAGAACTACCAGCAACAAAAGACAGTTCTTAGCATCAACTGAAATCAGTGGGAACATTCAGTGTATTGCTAACAAGTGACTTGGTGATGTTTACAGAGCCACACTAGAAACCCTGCACTGAGTCACTAAATAAAAAGACCTGGAGGACCAAACTGAAAACTGCTGTTTCAACCTACCGTGTTCATTTTCATAACCTTAATTTGAGACTGCATCTGAAAACTAAGAAAGATCACAGAGCTTGGAAAGCGGTTCTCTTAACTGGGCACCTACTGACCTGCAAGGCACTATGCAGCAGCTTCACACACACTATTCATTCAACCCTTCCAAGGGGAATATTATCCCCATTTTACAGATGAGAAAACTGGAAATCAAATTAAAAATAGGAGTAAGCCAGGCACAGTAGCACATGCCTGTAATCTCAGGTATTTAGGAGGCTGAGACAGGAGGAGCCTCAGCCCAGGAGTTCACCGTTGTAGTGTACCATGATCACATCTGTGAATAGCCACTGTACTCCAGCCTGGGCAACACAGCACCTAAGAAAATAAATAAGCAGATCCAGATTGTCTGCTTTGTCTCTAAACCTCATCTTCTTTTAAATAACCTCCCAAAATATGTATACTCTCCTCACCCAGGCACGGAATATTTAATTTTGCATCCAATACATCTTTTCAATATTTACAAAAATTTGTTAAAAAATAAAAAACTCCCTAAATTCTTTAAACTTTTAACTATTATTTTCCACTGAGGATGGTAAAATCTGGTATCACTTTACATTTTTCTTTAAATTATTAGACATGAAATCAAAGCAAGTGTCAAGAAAAAAGCAGAGAAATGTGAGCAACAAAATCAGGTGGAAAATCAAATAGGCTTTTTCAACCTTTTATTTCATAACACAGTACTAAATTTTTTAATAACCTTAGCATTTTTTTTGGCAAAACACCTGAAGTTAAATTATCGAAAGTATATCAGACATGCTTACAACACAGTAACTACTGCAATATTGCCAAGTCTCAGTGTCTAGATAAAAGCATCCAAATACTAACTATTCACTTAGTTATTTGTGTCCAAGTTTGAATACAACTGTTTAACTATCTTGATTATGTTTTATATGCTCTCAAGATAAAAAAGTCTCAAACATTATAGTGCATACTTGCTATTTTACCCCATCCCAGCACTAAGCTGGGATGCTTTTAAAAACCCTACTTATATCTTGTACCTAGTCCTACACTGTAACATATAACCCATTCAACTCCACATTCCAGCTGATAAGTATGACAGGAAGATATACACACAACACACCAAAGCACTCAGAAAACTTTTTTTTTACAGATCGAAATCAGTAGTAACTGATTAAGAGTTGGTGATACTAAGCTAAACATAAAAACATATTGCAAGAAAAATGGAAAAAATTAAAGAAACAGGGTAAAAAGTCACATTAAAGAGCCCAATAATTTTTATGAATTAATGGCTCTTTATAGTAAAACAGAAGAAAAGTAATGGAATTTATGGGAAAGAACTGCCATATTAAGAAAACTCATGGGTCAGCCATAGGTCTTACTAAAAATAAATAAAAATAAAAAATTCACACAGCCTTATGAAATCTGTATTCAGTAAAATAGTTATAATCTATGTCTACATAAGCATTACCTCTGAAACCGTAGCCAAACCATTTTGGTTATTTCAACTAATGATATAACACATGAATTAACTTAGATTCATTTTCCTCAAACTAAGAGTCTAGTCACAAGGAGTTGTTCACATTTCTCTGTAAGAATGTAATACCTTATCATCCTGTTTTTAATCATCTTAAAAAAATTATCAGCACGTTCTGAATCACCTGAATCCACCTATTAGCCATATAATTAAATGCCGCTATAAGGCATTCACTTTTAGGGTCACATTGGCTCCTAGTTAGTACTACAGTACTCTAATTATGGCAGGCTAAAGAGAAAAGCTGAAGTAGCCCTAATATATAAGTGGTGCATTTGGGTGAAGCAAAGCCCAAAAGACATCAGGGTTTTCACCAAAGCACTTATAGGTCGGGGGAAAAAATCATCACATGATTACATGATACAGTGTCATTTAGGTATGCTTAATTCTAAAAGAACTTACAAGCTAATAGTCAATTCCATAATGCTGTTTCAAGACTTAGTGAATCAGTAATTTAATTCTGTGGTTCTGTGGTTTTGTTTGTATTTAACTTCCAAGTTTTGAACTGTCAGCAACATCTGACAAAGTTGATAGATCACTGGCTCCTGCCGGATAAACTTTATTCACTGACTTTGCATGCTCTTTGTTTTCCTATCTCACGGGTTACTCCTTCTCAGCTTCTTTTAATTCCTACTCTTCTCTCCAAACTCTTGAAATTGAAGCTGGTTATGGATTATTGCAATATCCTCCTAACTAGTCCCCCTGCTTCCATCCTTGTCTCCCACCCTCACCCACTAATATGTTCTGAGAACTGCAATCAGATTAATCCAGTTCAATTTTATATCAGGTAACTTAAACCTCTGCTCTATATACCCTTCACTAGCTATCCATATTAAAGTAAAAGCTAAAACCCTAAAAACAGCCCATAAGGCCCCACACAATATGGTGATACATTTCCATTACTTTGACTTCACTCCCTGTTCCATGACAATGCTAGGTTGCTCCTTTGGGCCTCTAGTTTAAAATAATTTTCTTCTGAATTAATTATCCATGTGGCTAGCTCCCTAACCTTCAAATCTCGCCCTCTCAATGAGGCTCACCCTGTCCTATTTAAAATAACAATCAGCACCCTGCCAACAGACTCCTCTATCATGCACTCCTAAATCTTTGCCTATTCCACCTCTCTTCTTCCCTTCTCTCTCCCCTTCCTAATCTATACTTCCCCCTATAGAATGTATTCTTTTTTTAAACAAGCTATACAATTCACTGCTCTCACTTGAAAAGTAGAACTTTTGTTGGGTTCAGTGACTTATTCCAAATACTTAACACAGTGTCTGACACAAAGTACAGGTTCAATAAATATTTGTTAGATGAATAAATAAATTAGAAAACAAGAGCTTTGGGTTTTTAAGTAGTAACATCCAAAGTCAGAAAGCCATAGAGCAGGCTGGGTGTAGTGGCTCTCGCCTGTAATACCAGCACTTTGGGAGGCAGAGGTGAGAGAATTGCCTGAACCCAGAGCAACTTGTCAAGATCTCACCTCTATAATAAATCAAAAAAATTAGCCAGGCATGGTGACACGTGCCTGTAGTTCCAGCTACTTGAAAGGCTGAGGTGGAAGGGTCTCCTGAGCCCAGCAGGTCGAGTCTGCAGTGTCCGTGAACATACCACAGCACTCCAGCCTGGGCGACAGAGTGAGACTGTGATTCCAAAAAAAAAGAAAGCAATAGAGCAGTGTTTTTAAAATTCTCAAAAAAAAAAAAAAAAGATTCTACCCTAGAATTCTATACCCAAATTATCCTTAAACTGTTGAGGGCAGAATGATGATGCAAGGTTTCAAAACATTACCTCCCCTGGATATACTCTCAGGATGCTCCTGATGGACAAGCTCTTCAAATACAAGGGAATTAACCAAGAAAGGGGAGAACTAAGTTACAATAAACAGAAGACTAAATCCAAGAGAAAAGTCAAAGAAATACTGATGGTAGAGGAAGAAGGCAACTTTAAGACATCCAAGCAACTTAACTGAACATTTAGACAAGCAGCAAGGAATGAAGGGTAAATATTGGCAGTAAGGACATAGAAAATAAAGCCAAAAATGGGAGAGGGAAAAAAGGTATAAGCGACTAGAAATACAAATTAAATAATGCAGGGAAATGTAATTATAGTTTATTACATGGCTCAAAGTGTGAAAAACTCTTACAGTCATATTAATATAAGCACAAAATTGTAATGTCACTATATTAGGGAAGTGTAGGAATGAGAAGGATACATGTGATAGGGCAGGAAGAATAGTTAAATTCACAATAGGAAGGCAATAGAAAAAGCTAAAAACTGAAATCTAGAAGTAACAACAGAAGCATATTATTTAGAGACAAAGGTAAAGGCAAAAATATACAGTTAAAAAGGGTAAAAATAGCTATCTCTGGAAAAGGACATCTGAAGAGAAGCAGGAGCAGGGTTTTACTTTTTACAAATCTTACAGAACTATTTGATTCTGAACTAATATATGTCATATGCATATGTAAAATTATTCAGAAAACAAAGTTCAAAAACTTGGAATGAGAAATGTCACAGATTACATGCATTAAGAAAAGGACATATATAAAATATAGATAAGTAGCTATGCACATTGATGTACCTATTTTTATGTAAATATGCATGTATCATGTAATAAGACAGAAAGGTAACTGGAAGGACATCCAGACTACAACAGAATGTAATTTAAAGGTTTTAGATGCAGGATTAGAGATGGGAAGAGAAAGAACAAGTTCAGAATCAGAAACCACAGAGATGAGGGACCACTAAAGTACATGTACACAAAGTATCAAAAACTGCAAGAGCTGGGCACAGTGGCTCATGCCTATAATCCCAGCACTTTGGGAGGCAGAGGTGAGGATTGCCTGAGCCCTCAGGTTCAAGACCAGCCTGGGCAACTTGGGAAGACCTCATCTCTACAATAAATTAACAAATTAGCCGGGCATGGTGGCGGGTGCCTGTAGTTCCAGCTACTTGGAAGGTTGAGGCTGAAGGATCACCTGAGCACAACAGGTCGTAGCTGCAGTGGCCAGGAGCACGCCAGTGCCCTCCAGTCTGGATGACAGAGTGAGACTCCAACTCAAAAAAAAAAAAAAAAAAAAAAACTGCAAGATATAGATGGTAAGTACAAACTTCTCCATCATTTGCAATTACAGCACACAGTTCAAACATATATAGTTACTTACAGGTGGTAATCACCTAATGGAAAAATACTACAAATATTTAAGTCAGACCAAAGAAACTAACTTTAAAACAGCTATGGCTGACAAAAAAAAAGTAAAACAACATACAGACTATACCAAAATGTCTACAATGGTTACTTTTCAATAATCAGATTATGAATTATCATGGGGGGAAGGAAGGCACATCACTGTAATTCTCAAATACTTTATAAAACTGGTAATAACCCGGGCTTGGTGGCTCAGTCTGTAATCCCACGCCTTGGGAGGTTGAGGTGAGTGGATTGCCTGAGCCCGCGGGTTCGAGATCTGCCTGGGCAACTTGGTAACCCTCATCTCTGCAATAAATAAAAAAATTAGCCAGGTGTGGTAGCGCACGCCTGTAATTCCAGCTACTTGGAAGGCTGAGGCGGAAGGATCGCTGGAGCCCAGCAGGTCGAGGCTGCGGTGGCCGGGAGCAGCCACTGCACTCTAGTCTGGACGACAGTGTGAGACTCCAACTCAAAAAAAAAACAAAAAGAAAAACAAAAAAATAAATAAATAAAACTGGTAATAAAAAGATATTTTAAATTTTTAATGCATATTTTATCACACCCCCACATTTTCCTGCTAATGAACTGCTGCTGTTGGCTTCCCACAAAAAATAAAACACAGAGATATCAAGAGTTAACTTTGTCCACTGCTTTCAATTCTTGCCTTAAAATACCTCTAATAGATGGATACCTTTAGGAAATGCAAAACCAGACTATTCACAAAAAGCTATATATCTCATACCTTACACACACATATTATTTTATACTTAGACCTGGTTGCTCACAGCACTTTGGGAGGCCAAGATGGGAGTAGCACCTGAGGCTAGGAGTTTGAGTCCATCCTAGGCAACATAGTGAGACTCCATTTACAAAAACATTTTTAATTTTAAAAAATTAGCCAGGCGTGGTGATGCGTTCTTGTAGTCCCAACTACCCAGGAGGTTGAGATAGGAGAATCACTTGAGCCTAAGGAGTTCAAGGCTGCTCCAGCCTGGACGACAGAGCAAGACTCTTAAAAAAAAAAAAAAAAAAGAATCTAGGCAGGCACTTTAGCCTGGGCAACAGAGTGAGACCTTGACTAAAAATAAATAAAATCATAAATTTAATACTGTAAAACTTAACAAGACCAATTTTATCTGATCACACCTCCCTCCCCATCACAAACTCAAAAAAAGTCAGCAGAAATTAACTCACATCTGTATGGACACAACAGCTTGACAAATCTTTAAAGCAAAACTACCTTATCTACCAAGCCTCAGCAAAAGATGAAATACAAAGGAGAGAAACCAGGAAGAAGTTTTTAACAAGCAGAAAATTAACTTCATTTAATTAAGTTATTGAAATGATTTTTGAAACGATTTTTTTAAGGTAGAGTCTTTGCAGAGAAGTAAGCACATACTTACATTCAACTATATTTCACTATACCAACCATCACCAGCTAACCGTGTCAATGTGACAATAAGTAACTAGAACAAATACAGTGTAATACTTCCCATAAAATTCAAGACTGGTATTAAACTCTTTTTTAAGGAAATCTCAGCACTTTGGGAGGCTAAGGCAAGTGGATTGCCTGAGTCCATGGGTTTAAGACCAGCCCAGGCAACTTGGCGAGATCTCGTCTCTACAACACATCAAAAATTAGCTGGGCATGGTAGCGCATGCCTGTAGTTCCAGCTACTTGGAAGGCTGGGGTGGCCGTGAGTGTGCCACTGCCCTCCAGCCTGGGCAACAAAATGAGACTCCAACTCAAAAACAAACAAATATATATATATATCTCACTGGCAAGATCTGCTTTATAAATATAATTAGTTCTCCAAAGGTTTTCCTCTTTTTAGTTTCTTGAACATGTGCCCATGCTCCCTGTTCAAAACAAACAAAAACCACAAGTAAGCTAAACATGATTGAGCAACCACCAATCTAATGAAAGGTCTTGGCCACTATTATTCTACTCATACTTTGTCTATATCATTAAGCCTAGAGTTCCCAAAGATTTAAGGAAAAAAATCAATCAGTGTAGAGAAAAAAAAAAAAACTACCCAGTAAGTATTCAAGATTGTGAGGGAAGAAAAGTAAGCATTTAAAAATAAGTACTGGGACACATGGCTATTCAGCTGGTAAGTCTGTCAGTGGCAAACTAAATGAGACCCCCAAATTTCACAAAAATAATGTTGAATGAAAGAAGTAAAACAGAAACAAATGAGTACATACTGTATTGTTCCAATCCTACGAAGTTCAAAATCAAGCAAAAGCAATCTATGGTGCTAAAAGTCAAGAGGTGTTTTCCTATGAAGGGATGCATAATTAGGTGGGGCAAGAAGGGGGTTCCTCATTCTTGTAATGCTGTGTGTTCTTCTGGGAGCTGGTTACCATAGTGTGTTCCCTTTTTGAAAAATTTATCAAGCTGTACACATGACTTGAGCACTTTCTGTATGTATGCTAAATGTCAAGAAAATAGTTCACATTTAGAAAATAAAAGTCCTAACATTGCTCTAGGTATTCTCCCAGAATCGCCTTGAACAACAGCCATTAAGTTTTATCATCAGCTAACACTTCACAGCATCTCTCCTCTTTCCCTCTGTTCTACCCTTGATATGCCATTGTATAGTATTCACTGACTATACTCAGCTGATGGTGGGTGGCTTCACCTTTGCTTCCTTCAGAAAAGGCAACAGAAGCCACTAATGCAAACAGCCTTATCTTCCCACCAGCCAGCCTACAAGCTAACTTTTCAACTCCTTCCCTCCCCTCCCCGCCCCCCCAGAAGAAGTGACCCTGCACTGTCTGCTCACTTTCTCACACTTCACATGCCCATTAACTCCTCTCTCTTGCATCAATCTTTCCTTCTCTTTCTCTACGGGTTCATTCCTTCTAGCACCCGAACATGCTCTAGTATCTCCCATCTGGTTTCCATGACCCACATCTCCTTGATTTGCCTTCTACCTCATTGGATTATTCTGGATATCTCATACACACTTCCAATCCAACACAGCAGAACTTTGAATTTTACCACTATCACTTTCATCATCATTTCCATTTTGGTAAATGGCACCTTGATCTACAATTGCTCAAGTCAGAAACCTAATTCCTTTCTTCCCATGCCTCTCATATCTAATCCACTAACAAGTCCTGTTAATTCTGGGTCCAAAACCAATCTCAAATCCAGTCACTTTTCATCTTCACTCCCACCACCTTAATCCAGGTCATAATCAACTATTGCCTGATTAAAGAGACAGCCTTCCTAAAGTGATCTTAACAAAGTTAGAGGATTATACTAGCCCTTTAATAAAAACCTGTAGCCAGTTTTCCAGTATTCTTCAAATTAGAATTCCTTGCTTTGACCCTGCAGGATCTGATCCCTGCCTACCTCTCCCCCTCATCCATTTGCTAAGCAACATTTAATCCTCTCAGGTCCTAGAACAATCCAAGTTCATCCCTGCCCCAGGGCCTTACCTGGCCTGAATGCTTCTGCTATCTAAATATACTCCTTTCCCTCTTCAAGGGCTAGCTCCTTATCCTTTTACCTCCACCTCAGACAGCAGGCCTACTTCCCATCCCATTCCAGCACTCACCTGACTCCTTTATAGTACATATGACAATTTGCCACTGTTTCTTTCCTCACTAGAAGTGGTAATATTTAGAGAAGCAACTTACTCAACAATCTTTTTAATTATTTAAGTGTTTTCTATGTGTTAGGCAATGTGCTTTTAGATGAAAAAGTATCCTTGCTCTCATGAATCTTAAAGTCACAAACACAACTAATAAATGAAAGAGCCAGGAAACATATCCAGGTCTGATTCTTAACCACTTAACTATATTGCCACTCTAGAATTAGGACAAGGGGTTGAGGGGAGGCAGCAATACATGTAACTATTCATGTAATCTACCCAAAGTAGTACAGAGATTAAATGCCATCATAAGCAAAGGCACAAAGATGTTAAAGTAGTGTTCAAGGAACAAAAGAATCCAGTTTGACTAGGCAGGGCAAAGACTAAATGCTGGAGATAAGGCTGGAAAAGTATATGACGGTCATTTATTAACTATTTACTGAGCACCAACTATGTGCCAGAAAGAGTGTTAAACTCTAAACACACGAGAGAACAAGACCAAGTCCTCACAGAGACTACAGTCAATTTGGAGAGACAAAGAACAAAGAAAAATCACAACTCAGGAGAACATGTGTTCAGTAGGCCCACATAGAATGCTGTGGAAACACAGGATGATAATACTCGGCTCAGTGGGGAGAGTTCAGAAAGGCCTCAGCTAGTGATGTCTAGGCTAAGATAATACACTTAACAGGATGAGGATTCAAAAGTACACAGTAGAAAATGGCAAAGGAGTAACAAGAAGGGTCAGATCTGGAGATTCTGTACTTACTAACCATATCAAGGAACTTGGGATTTCATACAGAAGGCCTACAGGTTCACCTATTAGAAAGCTCTCACTTGGACTATAGTAGGAAAAACTGACTGGAGGACACAGAAACCAAAAGAAAACAGACCTATTAAAGGCAAACGAGAAGGAATAAATGTAAATGAGAGAGAAGCAATGCCAGCTGAGATAGCTAAAAAAATAGAAAAAAGAAAATATTTACAAATGAAATACCTGATAAAGAACTGTTATCCAAAATCAAAAAGAACTCTTAAAACTAAACAATGAGAAAACAAACCTGTACTCCCAGCACTTTGGGAGGCAGAGGCAAAGGGACTGACTGCCTGAGCTCAGGGGTTTGAGACCAGCCTGGGCAACTTGGTGAGACGTCTCTACAATACACAAAAAAATAAGCCGGGTGTGGTAGCACGCACCTGTAGTTCCAGCTACTTGGAAGGCTGAGGTAGAAGGATTGCCAGAGCCCAGCAGTCAAGGCTGCGGTGGCCGTGAGTGTGCCACTGCACTCCAGCCTGGGTGAGAGTGAGACTCCAACTCAAAAAACAAAAAAAATATCTAACCCAACTAAAACATGGGCCAAAGACCTTAACAGACTCCCTCACCAAAGATAGATGGCAGAAATATGTCATCAGGGAGATGAAAGTTAAAAACAGTAAGACACCCCTACACACCTATGAGAATGGCCAAAATCAAGAACACTAACAACATCAAATCCTGGCAAGGATGTGGAGCAACAGGAATGCTCCTGCATTGCTGCTGGGAATGCAAAATGGTACAGCAACTTTGGAAAACAGTTTGGCAGTTTCTTACAAAATTAAACATACTCTTACCATTTGATCCAGAATCACAATCCTTGGTATTTGAGCAAAGATGTTTACAGCAGCTTTATAATTGCCAAAACTTGGAAGCAATCAAGGTATCCCCTTCAGTAGGTGAACAGATAAACCAACAGTGGTACACATCTAGGCAACAAAATGTCAGTACTAAAAGAAATGAGTTTTCAAGCTATAAAAAGGCATGGAGGAAACCTAAATGTGGATTACCAGGTGAAAGAAGCCCATCTGAAAAGACTAAATACAGGATGAGTCCAACTATTATGACATTCTAGAAAGGCAAAACAATGGAGACAGTAAAAAGATCATTGGCTGGGGTGTGGGGATAAACAGGTGGAGCACAGGCCAGGCACGGTGGCTCACACCTATAATTCCAGCACTTTGGGAGGCTGAGGTGAGAGGATTGCCTGAGTCCAAGGGTTTGAGACCAGCCCAAGTAACTTGGCGGGACCTCATCTCTACAGTAAATCAAAAAATTAGCTAAGCGTGGTGGTGCATGCCTGTAGTTCCAGTTACTTGGAAGGCTGAGGTGGAAGGATCACCTGAGTCCAGCAGGTCAAGGCTGCAGTGGCCATGAGCGTGCCACTGCACTCCAGCCTGGGCAACAGAGTGAGGCTCTGACTCAAAAAAACATACAGGTGGAGGACAGAAGATTTTTAGGTTAGCAAAATCATTCATGAATGTCATTTTGTATTTGTCCAAACCCACAGAATGTACACTAAGAGTGAACCCTAATAAACTATAGACTTTGGGTGATAACAATGCATCAATGTAGGTTCAATTTTAACAAATGTACCAATATGGTGAGTGGATGATGACAACAGGGGAGGTTATGCACCTGTAGAGGTAGGAGCTCTATGGGTATCTTTTTTAAATGATCTGCTTAAGGGAATATATAGGTATACACTTCAACAAGCAAAAAGATTTGCGTGTCATTAGCATATAGATAGTAGTAGGTGAAAAAACATGTATTGAGCACTAGGTACTGAGGATATAAAAGTATAAAAACACAATTCCTGCCCCATGAAGAATATGTTCTAGTAACTATCGCCATGAAAACCAAACCATGTAAAGTACATTAGAAATAATGGCTATTCCAAAGACTACCATTAAGGATACTTAGTGTAAAGAGGAAAATTTAATCTCGATTTACTAGGGGGAAGGGGTTCTGAGGCTTTCATATAGATTTTCTCAAAGTGAAGTCCACACCAAAAATATCCAGAATTTAACTGTTTTACCAGGTGAATACAGAAGTCTCTAAATGTCTATAATAAATCTCTTTAAGAATTTCCAGTCTTTAAAAACTGTGTAAATCAACTGTTTTAAAAGACAACTTAAGCTGTCACCTAAAACTTTGCAAAGTTACTAATCTTACTTTGTTATCCTTATTATGCAAGATGTTTTCAGAACACCATAATCACTGAAAATAAAATCCTACGCTTCACATTATGTCATTATTGACACAGCTAGATAATTCCTTCATAATTCTTATTCCTTTTAACCTAATTATATTCTTTTTAATTGCAGATATTAGGAAATACAGCTCTACAATTTTGTAAGAATTTCCCAAAGTTTCGAGGGAACAAATATTAAGATGTAAATTGAATAGATGTAAAATGAATTACATTTGTTTGTGAATCTGTACTTTGTGGAATATTATTCTGAAAAGTTAAAAGCTCCATGTCTATTAATTATACTGTACTTCAGCTTAAAATAATGAATGTTATAAATTATGCTGGAAAAATGCCAAAATGAGTCATTTAAACCAATTTTATAATGTATCTTTAAAAAAAAAAAAAAGGCGGTTTCTTTCGCCCATGCCAGCTCTGGCATGTCTCCTTTTCTTTTCTCTCTTCTTTCTCTAATAAACTTTGTTTTAAAACTTTAAAAAAAAAAAAAAACGCTGGCAAAGCGAACCTGAGAGAAAAAATTAGGTACTGAATTACAACTAACCATTCCAGATTACAAAAATCTATACTTTTATTTAAATTATTCAAAATGAAAAATTACACAATTTGGTAATCCGCTTTGAGTCTCACTACCGGTCACAAAGTCCTCCTTCCTAACAGCTAACCAAAATCCTCTCCATCATAATTTGAGCCAGTATCTCCCAGATAAAATTACCAGATCATTACATTTGCCACCACACTACGCTTAGCTCTTCGTAACTTCTATCAGAGATGGTTACACCACAGATACCTAACACGCAGCAATTAAAGGTATTCACTGTCCCACTTTTCCAAATTAGTTAACTCAAGTCCTTAAAAGTGAACTGATGGGTAAATCTAAACTCGCTAACAGGAGACCTCATTTTAATCCATTTGATCTTTAAAATTCCAGACCACACAAGATCTATCCACTCAATACCCTACCACAGAAAAGCCTGTCAAGTTATCGTATAAATCTGCTTTTTCTTTTCACAACAAGACGCACTAAAAGCAGCAGCCCAACACGAAAGATCTAGGTCGTGATCTCACCCAATCTGGCCTGCGCAGCCCAGCACGCCCGGCCCTCTTGCCCACAGCCTGAAGTTGACTCAGGCGGAGCTTTGCAGCGAGCGCCAACGAGCACTCACCGCGGCCTCCCTCATCCCATCAACTGTCACTGGAACGCGAGGCAGGCGCTGCCAAGACGCCCATTCTGCAGACACAGAAAATTTGGAGCCGCGAGGTGAGGAGCCTTGCCCAAGGTCACAGCCAGCGGACAGGCCGGACCCGGGGCAGGGTCTGCCGTCGGAGCCCCGGCTCTCGGCGTCCAACAGCGCCGGCGCTCGTCGAGGAAAGGCAAAGTTCGGCTGCCAGGCGCGGGCCGTCGGCCCACCGTCCGCGGGTCCGGCCGGCCACGCCGGCCCAAGAGCTACACACAATTTGGTCTTCCGGACACACAGACTGCACTCTCCGGAGCCGCCGAGCGAACAAGCCCCACATCTTTTCGGGAACGGGCCGACGGCAAAGGAAAGCCCACGCGCCGAGGTGGCCCGGCGAGCCCACACCCCTCAGTCACGGCCCAGGGAGGGGCAGGAGCACCCGACCACCCGGCGAGGAAGCCTGGGACGCGCAGGGTCTGCGCCAGACGCGAGGCTCCCGGCCGGCCGCCCCGCACGCCCCAACGACAACACCGCGGAGGCGGCGCGTCCTCCCACCGCACAATGAAGCCGCGGGCCGGAGCGGGAGGCGAGCGCAGTCCCGTCGGGGACGGCTCCGACCCGGGGCCGGCGGGGAGCTCGGGCCAAGGGCGACCGAAGGCCCCGGGGCGGGCCGGGCCTCAGGCGCGCGGGGAGGGCCGCCGCGGCCCGCACTCAGCTGACCTCCGCCATGTTGGCCGCACACCCCAGGACCCTCCACAACAAAGGCCGGCACGAGGGCGCGGGGCGCGCCGGGCGCCTCCCCCGGTCGG
>CAUYQG010042194.1:0-13809 GCA_963574415.1 Tarsius wallacei
ACAAATATTCACCGTGCAGGTACCCTTATTGATGAGGTGTGCCCCCCTCGTCCCTTCCCCAGGCAGATATCGACTACTGTCAATAAAGTTTATTGAAAAGAGTCTACACTATTAAAAAAAAAACTTTAACAGATAAGTAGAGAAACTTATACATCTATAATATCCACTTCTTTCTGAGTCTATATATACGTGTCACCCGTATGTGCTATTTTACTACCAAAATATATTAGAGTTCTAAGTAACTAACTTAAAGAAAAAATAACTGCGAAAAATATTTCATCAGGAAAATAAAGACTATCTCAAATGTCTTTTTTATGTGAATTTAGTAATCTTTAATAAATAAAGATAATTTTAAAACCATTGGTAAAATAGAAATATCTTCGAAATTTAATTTAAACATTTTTTTCTGAGTTTATTAGTTTACTGGCCCCATACTATTTCTGCTACTCTGCTATTTTACAATTTCATACTATTTCTGCTATTAGTCTATTGGCCCCATCCTATTTCTGCTAGATGTATTAAGATATAAAATTTTGTATCTATAATACATCTTGTACTAGCTTAAGTCTATAAACTTATGTTTTTTTATTTGAGCCACTAAGATATAATAAGACTTAGCCCCCAGGTATTGTCCTTTGCCCTTGGTTATTATGTACATCTGGTACATAATTGAAATTATTTGCCTGCTAAGTTTTTCACTAAAAATAAGTGTCACTAATAGTTAACATTGTAATGGATGGATGTAATTAAAACCACTAGATGTAAGAAACTCACTTTTATATGCAAAATGTATAAAAAGTAAGACTTATTTTTGGTAAAAAGTTATAGAAAAGACATGGGAATATATTTTTTGGTAAAGGAAAAGTAATTGTGTCTAATTTAAAGGTTTTTAAGTTGCTTTAAATTAAAAGAATGAAAGTGATGACTAAACTAAATACACATTAAAAAGTTGAGAAAGGACTTTTTTTCCTAAAGTAAAACAACAGGGACAAAACTGAAGATTAAGTAAGTTGCAGACTGTTTATGCCAGATTGAACTTATTAAAAAAAAGAACTTTACATATGATCAAGTCGACTAAAATTTAAAGGAGGTTATTTGGTATTTTTATAAATTGAACATTAATATCCAAAGCACACTGATGCAGGGCTGAAATCTAGACCTTTATGTCAGAAAAACAGGGTTTTTTGCAGCATTGATATGTCATTTAATTTAAAAAGTTGTAAAAATGTATATAAATTTCTGAAAATCTTACCTTATAGTCAAACTGATTAAAATTAGACAGATTTGTATAAGGTTTCATTAAAATTAAATTAAATTTTAATAATACACTAATGCAAATATAGAATTTGATTTTCTCTTTTGAACAAAATTTTCATGTAATATGAAAAAACAATAAAAGATTTTATTTACCTTCTGAGTAAACTATAAGAAAAAAAACTAGGAAAGAGAGACTTTCTTAGGTCTTTTCTTTTTTGTTTCCTTTTTTTGATGGGGGAGGGGTCGGGGTTTTACTCTGTTGCCCAGGTTGGAGTTCAGCAGCGTGATCATGACTCACCACAACCTTGACCTATTCGGCTGAGGTGATTCTTCTGCCTCAGTCTCTTGAGTAACTGAGACTAAAGGTATGTGCCACCACGCTTGACTGATTTTTTTATTTAATTTTTAATTTTTATTTTGTAGCAATAAGATCTCACTATGTTGCCTAGGCTTCTCTCAGACCCACAGACTCAAGCAATCCTCCCACCTTGACCTCCCAAAGGGCTGGGATTACAAGAATGAGCCACCATGCCGGCCTTTTGCATAGGTCTTATTGTCAAAAATGAGTCTTCACTACCAAAAAGAAAGGTTGTTTTTTTTTTTAAATCTTTGATTATCATTTTGGCTAAAGAACTTTACATTGACCTGATATCCTGTGTTTTAGTATCACATATTTTAAACCTCTTATATTTGACAAACTTTCCAAAATCAAAATTATAGGTTTTTGTAATATTATGGTATGTTCATTCTTATGAGTGAGGCCTGAACATACCTGACCTAAACCACTTATGGACGCAATCCTACCCTGTACCCCACAACCTTAAAATAAAATAAAATAAAAATACACAGTGAAAATCATACTGTGTTGTATTTACCAATTGAACTAAATTCCCTAAAGGCGGGGAAAAAAAGAAAAATTACAGGTTTTAAAGTCAGTCTCTTTGCTGTCACCATTTTAGTTATTAGGGCCACTATATTCCAAGAATAACATATTTGACTTATTCAGTATGTTGAAATCATACAGAAAACATTGTCAAATATGTAAGGGTGTCTACTTTTCTTTGAATTATATGTGTTATTAGTATATGTTCCAAAATTATATGACATCCTATAATTCTGGTAAGTCTTTGTGTATCTTATCAGTAATAATAATTATTATATTAAATTGTTTTATGCCATAGAATTACCAAAAGTTCTTGTCACTGGTGTCTTTCATCAAATTTAAGACTTTTTTCATCCACAATTATTATTTTAATTTTATATTTTTCAAAAAGGGGTTTATAATCAGCTATAGGACACTGACAGGTGCTTCCCAGTGCAAGTTTCTGATAACTTTGGGAATTGTGCTGTTGGACTAGAGAGAAAAACAAACAAAAAAAAGACTTCCATGACTTAGAACTCTTGTTAGAGAGCGTATATGTTCATGAGGATTATTGACCCAATATGGAGCAAAACAATAGTTAACTGCATTGGTTGAAGACAGACATAATAGAAGACAGAAATAATTTTTTGACTTTATTTAAAGCATTGCTGATTTTTGTTGTTGTTGTTTTTCAGAGTTGAGAAAATGTGCTTTCTTTTGAGCTCTTTACAAGTATTAACAATTGAGTAAAGTATGTTCTTCTGAATAAAATTTGAAGAATATTTCTCTCTTTACTGATTTCTCCAGAATTTGGAAACTATTTGTGAATATTATTTTATGACAATATAATTTTTTGCACAAGTTTAATAAGAATGTTTTCTTTCATAACAGGACATGATTGATATCACTGGTTATTTTACCAAGGTTTTCACTGGAATGACATTTCAGATATGAGCAGAATGCTTTGAGGAATTGATGCTGAGATCTATAAAAAACTGACAAAAAGCCTCTTGATAAGGCTGGCCTCATACCTTGTCTGCTCTTTTTAGGACTCCTAACCTGTGGTAAGTAGAGAAGTATGCTCTCTGACAGGCTCAGGAACCCCAAGTTATTCAAGTTATTTTAGTACCTCAAAGAGAGGAATTCATTCAATTCACACAGCTACTTTCAGACTCATATAAATTCTTGGCTGAGCATGATAGGCTTTAAAAAAGTCTAAACTGAGATCGCTCATGGAAAAAAGTCCCAGCAAAGCCCGTTTTTAAAAAGTCTATTGGCAAATAATTATTCTTGCTGCCCAGTATGCAAATAATCAATCTAAATATAATAAGACTGAAACCTATATGGCAAATAAATTGGTACTACTGTAATCTGTCTTTGGTAGAGGTGGAGGACTAGAGACAGAAAATTATATTTCAGAGGAAACTATAGAACACGTTGTTATTAGATTCTATTGTGCATTATCTTTTAGTTTTTATTATTTTCTACAATTTAGACTGCCTCCTGAATTATTCCCTGGATACAAGTCTCCAGACTAATGTTTTCAAATTTTTTGTCATATTCTCTGAATGGACATCATTAGAAGTTAAAAGTGTACCTTTTTAAGAAAACTTTCCAACTGAAAGTAAACAACTCAACAAACGTCATGCCTGACTGCTGATGTGTGGACTTGCCAGAAAGGGTACTTAAATACCTGGTTCAAACTACAGTCCAGAAGAATCTTTCATATTGCCACTGCTATCTGAGGCTGCATCAGAGACTCTAGAAAAGCTGCACTATAGACTGTTCCAAATGTTCCCTGACTCTTTTTTGTCTCCACAGAAATGCCTCTTGCTAAGCATCTTTTTGTCTGCATAATCTATAAAGACCAAGCCCATCTTGCCTTCTGACCCAGAAAATGAAAACATCCTGCCTTCAGGGCTCCCAGGTCAGGCAGCTAGAGATTTTTACCCCTCAAACACTAGGCAGGACCTCTGCCCATAAAATCTGCAGGAAGCAATTACAAAAGATAGAATTCCACCCTTTTGTAATCTCTTAAGATTGAGGAAGGGTATGTCATTGCTGAGGGGGAAATGAGATGGGCATCTGGCAAGACTAGTTTCCTATAATAGAGGTCATAAGGACCAGACCTCACTAACTAGACAGGATGTGGTGAGAAGACCAGCCAAGCCAGAAAAGATTAGCTAAAACCAAGATGGCATCAAAAGCCACCTCTGCTTACCCCTTTTGCTCATTATATACCAATTATGATACATTAGCATGCTAAGAGACATTCTCACCAGTGCCATAACAGTTTACAAATATTATGGCAGCTCTTGGAAGTTACCTTACGTGTTTTAAAAGGGGAGAAACCCTAAATTTCAGGTACTCCCCCACCCCTTTCCCAGAAAACCCATTAATAATCCACCCCTTGCATAGCATGTAATACAGAGATAACTATACAAATAAAACCCCAGCAATGTATGGATGGTTTTCTTCCTATAGACCAGTCCAGGTTGCTATATGGAGTAGCCTGTTTTCTGTCATTTCGATAAACTTTTTTGTTTTCTTTATTTACTGTCCAGTGAAAGCCCCAGGGTATATGGGGCAGTTCTGCCTGTAGAGTAGTTTTCTTTCTGTTCCTCTTTTAATAAACTTGCTTTCACTTTACCTTGTCAGCTTGTTCTTGAAATCTTCCTTGCACAAAGCCAAGAACCCATTTGGCCTCTCATGTGGGACCTCACTTTTGGGGTCCCCCACCCTTGGTAATTCTATTCATCATTGGTAAATAAAATTATCTAACTAACATTGTAATCAGATTCAGAAATTTAGTTGTTACAACTGATTCTATTTTCCTCCTTCCGCTTCTGCCACATTCATGAAATTACTGTCACACATAGCCTCTAACACCGCACTCACAGGCTTTCCATTCTGTCCACTGATATTGCAAAATCCATCAATGACTAACCATCATTTGTCTACCACGTGATTTTGGAGAGCATAGACTGAACCTTTTCAATTTATCCTTTCTACTTTCTTTCAAGATGATATTTTCAAAGCACAGTTATTACTAGGCAACTTTCTTATTTTAATCTTTCAACCAAGCCGCAGAATATACCTCAAATTTGCAGCAAACTCCCTTCCTCCTCCTCCTTCTAATTCTAGCCAGGTACTTCTTTCTATTTGAGTCTCACCTTAAATGTCACATTGTTAAAAATCACTTCCCTGCCTCACCTTAATTTAATTTAAACCATTTTTGAAATTAATTCTTCATCATACCATTATAAATCTTTATTCCTTTTGGAGGGAATTTTTAATATTACATTTATTTGTAAAATTAATTATTTAGTGTCCAACTTTTACACCAGACTGAAAATGCTACGTCTTTAGGGATATTTTTAATCTTGTTTACTCCACAAAGCTAGTACAATGACTAAATGAATGATTGCTATTCCGCACTTTCTTTTTTTTTTTTTTTTTTGAGTTGGAGTCTCACTCTGTCGCCCAGACTGGAGTGCAGTGGCCGCTCCCCGCCACCACAGCCTCTACCTGCTGGTCTCCGGCGATCCTTCCGCCTCAGCCTTCCAAGTAGCTGGAACTACAGGCGCGTGCTACCACATCCGGTTAATTTTTTGATTTATTGTAGAGATGAGGTCTCGCCAAGTTGCCCAGGCGGGTCTCGAACCGCGGACTTAGGCGATCCACTCACCTCAGCCTTCCAAGGCGTGGGATTACAGGCTGAGCCACCGAGCCCGGCTGTTCTGCACTTTCTAATGTTGTGTCCTCCTTGCACGTTGGTACTCACACCACCTTCTCCCATTCAACTAGCAAACCATTACTATGCTCTCTAAATTTGCTGGGTTATTTCTCATATTTGTGTTTCGAGAACCTCATTTTCCCTCAAATATTCTTACTGCTAAGCCATATGTTGACTAAACACCTATACATTTTTCAGGAAAAAAAATTAATATCGCTTAATTGAATTATTTGACTCTTCTTATGTCCATGCTTCTGTGTTTATTCTTTTCTGAGCATAATTGTACTGTAACTTGTTATCATTCAGAGTTCAGTCTGAGCATAGAAATCACAGCAATTACTTGAGCAAAAAATATTTTATATGAACATTTATTAAGTAGTTATTAAAGAAAAGGCAAAAACAGTACAAAATACATTTCCTAAGATAGAAAAGCAGCGACACCTCTAAGACAAAAGGAACAAAAGAAAGAGATTGGAATGTTTAAATCTTTGGAAGCTTGGAGGAGGGGACCTTCAAGTTGGAAATCAGACGTTCTCAGAAAATGCCTCTATTGGATCTATGGTTCCACTTTCAGGAAGATTGTGGAAACTGCTACTAAGGAAACAAAGTGCCACTGTCAAGATAAAGATGTTTTGCTCAGGTGATACTCACTAGTATAGAAAACAAAAATATGGTGCATCTTTTTTCTCCTTTCTTCTAGTTTCTGTTTATCACTACTCCCTGCTTCCTCACTAGCACAAACTTAACATAGAGCTATCTAACCAAAAGTAACCAAAAGATTTTAGAAGATACCAGGATACAGAAAAATGTGATTAAAAGACACAGACTATAGCTCTATATAATGTAGTGTAGTTACTTTTATAAATTTATCTCCACTCACTTATTCAACAAATCCGTATTGATACAGTAGCTCACGTCATGCCAGATACAATACTAAGTGATGCAGGTAGCATAATGAATACTAATTATGGAATTTTGTCCTCATGGTGCTTTATTTCTAAATTTGTTTTTTTCTACTGTACTCTGTGCACGTTTAGTCAGATATCTTTAAAATATACTTTATTTTAAATATAGAC
This sequence comes from Tarsius wallacei, assembly GCA_963574415.1. Taxonomy (NCBI): domain Eukaryota; kingdom Metazoa; phylum Chordata; class Mammalia; order Primates; family Tarsiidae; genus Tarsius; species Tarsius wallacei. The sequence goes on from CAUYQG010042194.1 coordinate 6,932, forward strand.
TATTTGAAAATGCAGAATATAACACAAAAGAGTTTCATGACTGGGGTTGCCCTGGTCGCTTATTATCAGTAATTCACAACTGAGAATGATATTGTTTTCTCAATCCAGGAGAGACTTGGCAATGTATACCAAGGGTTAGCAAACTATACCCTCCATCTCCTGTTACTGTAAATAAAACTTTGTTAATACACCGTCACACTCACTTGTTATGTACTATTTATGGCTACTTTCCTGCTTCTACAGAAGAGGTTAGTGATTGTCACATAGATCAAATGGCCCACAATGTCTAAATGATTTTTCATTTGACCCTTTATAGAAAGTTTCCAATTTCTAGAACAGGTAAGTAAAACTTTCTTCCAGCACTTAAGAAAATATTATATAGATGAAATGTTGTGCTATGTATATATGTCAGTGTATGTTACCCAAATTAACCAGATGAGATTGATTAATTTATTTTTTGAATTGAGCTATATTTCTTGTAAACAACCATCTTCCCCAGAATATTAAAACATTGAATTTTCAAATTAAAACACTTTCAGTTTTTTCTCAGGACATTTTTGCAAGGTATAACTCTAAAACAGAGTAGTGCAAGTTTTGTCTTTTTTTTTTTTAATTCCTTACACTATTTGGAAAAAACATGTCTTAAGCTCGGTAGATAGAAGACATATGGTTTTCCCGGGGGATGGTAGAACTTAGTCCCAGGGGCAGTAGAACCTAGCATTTGACAGATCATTTTTCATTGAAGACCTAACATAAAATTGTACATTTATTCTCCTTTATGTGCCTTTTACTCCTGCGAGGGCAATATCCATTTTGTTTATTAGCACATGTATAATTAATTCATCACAACATACTGCAACTAAAAGTATATCTAGTAAATTTAAATAGAATTACAATCTATATAGAACCAAACTTTCTGTATAAGCTTAATTATTTTAAAAGTTTGTTTTTATTTACCATGATACTCTAATACCTTGGGGTAAATAATACCTTATATAGGCTGCAAAGTTAATTCAAAACCATGAACGAAATTAAATTAAAACAAAGAAAGTCACAATCTGCATTGCTTTTTAGTGTTTATTTATATACATTAATAGGCAAAGCATCATTCACTGAACAACATTACTCATTTAAACTAAATTGAAACATTAAAAATATTTGAAATCACTACATTTAATATTTATTAATGTCATTTATTTAAAATAATATTTATTCATTTTGTTTTGTTTTCTCCTCTAAGACTTCTTTATACTCATTCCAGTTCACAAACTCCAATGTATTGATTTTTTTTCTTTTCTTTCCTTCTTCTTTTTTGTTTTTGAGAAACCAGTCACATTTTTCTCTGTCCATGAAAGAAATATTTTCTCTTTCACAAGTTATATGAAGTACAAATCATCTTTGCCCTTTCAAACAAGAAAAGGGCAAAACACTTCAAAGTATTTTTTTCTAATTGCATGCATTTTTCTTTATTTTCTTTACAAGATAAAAATACAATAAGCTAAATTCTTCTAAAGCTAAAGGTTTTTTGTGACATTGACTAAATCAATTCTTGCAGACCACTTAATATTATATAATTTATTTTCACTCATTCAACAAATAATTAGTGAGCACTTACTACCTATTAGTCATAGTTCAGGCTGTTTTCGATCTACATAGTTGAAAATATGTGACCTTTGCCTTCAAAGAGATTACAGAATGGAAAAAAGAAAGATAAATGGAGGACAATGTGATAAATTCTAATACAAAGGTACAAAGACTCCCTCCTCCACCTTGGGGACGTGAGTCTTCTCTTTCTCTCTCTCATTCTAATTTACTTTAAAATAAACTATATTTTCTAATCTAAGAAAACAGCAACAAACATACAAAGTCAGAAAAATACAGAGTAAATACTAGATAACTGTTTTAAGAGAGTCAGAGTAAGTTCCATAGAAGAAACAAAGCTTACATGAATTGTTATAGAAATAAAGACTTGGTGTTTTTGCAGTAAATATAGAAGGTGCTAATGTTGGAACATTTGTGTTTCACCAAAAGTCATATACTGAAAACTAATCACTAATTGGAATATAATTAGGAAATGAGAACAAAACCATTGTTAGTGGAATTATTGCCCTTATAAAAAATGCCCCAAAAAGCTGCCTTGCCTCTTCACCATGGGAGGACACAACTATAAGCCACCATCTGTGGGCTAGAAAGTAGTCCTGGCCAGACACTGACTTTGTCTTATTATTGGACTTTGCAGTCTTCTAAAGTATGAGAAGCAAATTTTGGTTGTTTATAAGCCACCTAGCTTGTGGTGTTTTTTAAAGCAGCCCTAATGGATTAAAAAAAAAAAAAAAAAACAAGAAAAATAATTTCAGGATGTAGAGGCAGTATATAAAAATAAAAGCCAGCATTCTACAGGCCTATTTGAAGAGTTGCACATTAAACTCTGTCTCTGGATTATAAGATATAACGCTAGAAAATAAAGATGATAAAAAATACATCAAATATGACTGTATAGAACATGCTGAGATGAGATTTTATTTTGAAGACAATAAGGAATCATAAACTAATTTTGAGCAAAGCATAACTATGACCTAAAATATTACTGGAATAATAAAACATCAATGGAAAGGAAGGTATACATAAAATAGACCATTTAGAGGTTGTATGTACGTATCTTATTTAGTAATCAGATAAAGTAGATGAAGGAGAAAGAATAAGTATTATTGGCAGTGTGCAGGTGTGCTTCTGGCTTGTTTCTAAGAAGAAGATAGTGGTGCAATTATCAAGGCATAAGTTTAATGGAGACTCCCAAATTATGCTATTGTTAGTCACATGTGAATGCTGAAGTAAGTGTCAAGTAAGAATTCCCACTAAAGATTTATTTATAAATTTGTGTTAGCATTAGGTGAAGTGTTTTTTGTATGAGTAGTTTCTCAGAAACAGCTTAGAAGGAGTAAAAAAGAGTTCCTAAGATGATATACTGGAAAATATACATATGTATTAGATGTCAGAGGGAAACCATTCCATAAAATGAGAGTTAAAAGTAGTCTCTATAGGACAAGAGGAATTATTTTCATGGATTGCAAGCAGGTGACAGTTTTACATACAGAATGGTCAATCAAATATAGTGAGAGAGTAAAGCCAAGTCATAGTTTAAGATGGGAGAGAGAGAGAGAAAAGAGAAGAGAAAAAGAGATGGAGGGAGGTAGGGAGGGAAGAAAGAAATAAAAGAAAGGAAGAAAGAAAAGAGAGGAAGGAAGGAGGGATGGAAAGGGGAAGAAAGGAAGGAAGGAAGGAACTGACAATACATACTGCAGAGGAGAATATGGAGAAATAGAAATGCTCATCCATTGCTGGTGGGAATCAAAATTGACAAAGCCACTTTGGAAGATTGTAAGTTTCTTACAAAACTAAACACAATCTAGCTATCACAGTCATAAGTATTTACCCAATGACTTGAAAATGTATAACCATACAAAAACCTACACATGAATGTATATAGCATCTTTATTCACAGTTGCCAAAACCTAGAAACAGCCTAGTTGGATAAAAAATTGTGGCACATTTCTCCAATGGAGGATTATTCATCAATAAAGAAGAAGAAGCTCTCAAGCCACAAAGGCAAATAAAGAACCCTACAAACATATTGCTGAGTTAAAGAAGTCAATCTGAAAAGGCTCTCACTGTATGAATTTAGTTATACAACATTCTGGAAAATGTAAAACTATGGAGACAACAAAAAGTTCACCGATTGCCAGGTGTTTAAGGAAAGGAAGAAAATGATGAATAGGTGGCACACGGGGAATACTTTGAGCAGTGAAACTACTCTGTGTGATGCTGAATGATGGATGCATGTCAACATGCATTTGTCAAACCTGTAGGATGTACACCACAAAGAGCAAATCCTAAAATAGGTGATACACTTTAGTAGATCATAAGGTAGCAATTCTCCTTAATCAATCATAACAAATGTACCACTCTAATACAAGATTTAAATAACAGTAGAGAGAAACTGGGCACAGGAGGTGGAGGAGAAGAAATATGTGGGAATCCTTGTACTTTCCTATTCATTTTTCTGTAAACTTAATACTGTTCTAAAAATAAGTATAATAAAATAAAACTGAATAAAATACTGTATTTAGTAAATAAAGTTTACCTCAATTTTAAAAACTGAAAAGAAAATATTAGATTTTATATTTGAAAAGTCATTAATGACTAAATATAGTGTCAAAAAATTAATGGTGAATACTCATTGCAATGTAGTGAAATAACATTCATAGATAGAGCTTCCCATCTGGTAGCTTGTTTTAAAACACACTATAGGATGGAAAAAAACAAATTTGTAAAAGACAAATACTGAAAAGAGCTATGACCCATTATTGATTTTACTAAACTCTAAAGGATTTAAAACACTTTCTTAAAGATTCATTCACTAAGACATTCAAATATTTTCTTTCCATCATAAGCACCTGCGTAATATTTTGAGCAACTCATATTACATATGATTAATAAATGACCTACCAATATTAAATTTCTTAAATTCTACATTTTAAATAACTATTCTATGAAAATTGAGGGCTCCACATGATTCAGCAATCTCATTTTTCTCCCTTCTTACTCTGTATGCCCAGATTTTCATATGGTAACAAAAGTGACTCCATAGCAAAGGGAAAACAGCATATCCTCATGCATTCATTCAAAATCCTACACTACATTTTTGCCATGTGCCAGAAATTGATAATTTTTCAAAAGAAATAAAGGGAAAAATCAAGTGGGAGAGAGAGAGAGAGAGAGAGAGAGAGAGAAACAACTTTTCAGTGGTGATGTCAGGAAGTCAAGAGTACTAGGATTTTAGCTTAAAAACCTTACGTAACTTTTTTAGTGCTTCCTCTACTTGGTTTCAGAATTCTTTTATTTATTTATTTATGTTTTCTTTTTATTTTATTATTTTTTAAAGATGAAGGGTACAATTCAGGATTAAGTATACAAGTGGTCATTGTACAGGTAAAGTTTGGGCCTCCCTTTGGTTCCTACTTTGTCTGGTTTGAGAGCAGGTACCCTTATTGATGTTGTGTCCCCCTATTTCCTCCCCTAGCAGTATCCCACTACTGCCAATTCCTTTCTTATAGTATTATGGTAAATGTTCAGGGTCCACTTATGAGTGAGACTATGTGGTGCTCAGTTCTTTTTTTCTGTGATAGATCACTGAGCATTACAGACTCTAAATCCATACAAGTTGCTGCGAAGTCCATATGTTTCTCCTTTATGGCTGTGTAATATTCCATTGTATATGTGTATCACTTTTTTTAAAAAATCCAATTCAGTTTCAATGGACACCATGACTGGTTCCATGTTTTCGCTACTGTGAATAGTGCTGCAATAAACATACGTGTGCAAGTATCTTTTTTGTAGAGTAATTTGAGTTCCTCTGGGTATATTCCCAAAAGGGGGATTGCTGGGTCACATAGAATGCCAACTCTAGTTCTTTTAGAAATAGCCACACTGTTTTCCATAGAGGTTGAACTAGTTTGCATTCCCACCAGCAGTGTAGCATTCCCTTTTCTCAACATCCTTGCCTGCATCTGTTGTTTTTTGTTTTATTAATGATGGCCATTCTTACAAGATAGACAAGTGGGACCTCATTAAACTGAAAAGCTTCTGCAAAGCAAAAGAAACCATCAAGAGAGCAGGAGATAGACTACAGAATGGGAAAAAATATTTGCCAACGGTATATCTGACAAAGGCCTGATATCCAGAATCTACAAGGAACACAAACGTGCCGAAAGGAAAAAAAAACAAACAGCCCCATTAAAAAGTAGACAAAAGACATGAATAGACACTTTTCAAAAGAAGAGATATGGGCAGCCAACAGTCACATTAAAAAAAGTTTCAGCCTCACTAATCATTAGAGAAATGCAAATCAAAACCTAATTGAGATAGCATCTAACCCCAGTAAGAATGGTTTAGAATTCTTTATCTAAAATGAGCAGGTAACATTTTTTAAAAAGCAACATATAGTATGTAATTTTTTAAATAATAAATTTCTATAAAAGATGCTGTCTCAGTGAAACTTTGCAAAAACTACGAGAGAGATTTGAGTACAATTTAAGACATGACAAAAAAGAAATGTGGAGTTATAGGAGGAGTAACATGATCTCCAAACCATAGCATTTTATTTTAATCTCACATAATTTATATCATAGCACAGAGATTTCCAGATTAAACATTTAAATAGTTAAATTCATTTTTACTTGTCAGTGTATTCCATTCTATTTTGTTTTGTTTATTAACTGAAAATTTATACAAGCTACAGTATCTTTAGTAACTTTTACCCATAAAAATCTTACCCAAACCCTCTGACTTTGGTTAGTAACAAAAGTCTCATTAAATATACCCATGCTTTATACATGCTATTATTTTTAAAAAACAAAAAAAAATTAAAATATCTGTAGAGGAATGGCATGGCTGAAGAATGAAAAAGAAGTTGTAAGTAATGAAGAATTTGATGACGTGATTAAACTGTGGTGACTTTCACTTCTTCCCCCAGGGCACTGATTTTGTTCCTAATTTACAGTTAGTATCTCCCCTAAAAAAACAGTAAGCTTGGCCAAATGAAAAATCTACATATGTAATATATATATGTCTCGGAAGGCTGAGGCGGAAGGATCGCTGGAGCCCAGCAGGTCGAGGCTGCGGTGGCCGCAGCGGCCACTGCACTCCAGTCTGGGCGACAGAGTGAGATTCCAACTCAAAAAATAAATAAATAAATAAATAAAAATAAAAATAAAAATACATCTACAAAATAAGAAATTTAAAATTTAGAATTCATACTTTAAATTTTAAAATATAACAGTGCTTGAAGTGGGTGATTTTTCTAGAAAAAAATATAAATT
>CAUYQG010042196.1:0-25450 GCA_963574415.1 Tarsius wallacei
CCAGTCCAGGCCAGGGGCGGTGACTCACACCTGTAATCCCAGCACTTTGGGAGGCAGAGGCGAGAGGACTGCCTGAGCTCAGGGGTTCAAGACCAGCCTGAGTAACATGGCAAGATCTCATCTCTAAACTAAATAAAAAAATTAGCCAGGTGTGGGATGTGCCTGTGGTTCCAACTACTTGGAAGACTGAGACGGAAGGATCACCTGAGCCCAGCAGATTGGAGCTGCAGTGAAGGTAAGCATGCCATTGCATTCCAACCTGGGCAGCAGAGTGAATAAAGAGTCAGTCTAGTGATCACCCTTGGGATCCAGGGAGATGCTTGCGGTAGGAGTGGGAGGGACTGGGAAGCCCCTGCAGGGGAACTTCTGCTGTGCCCATGAGTTCTATTTCTTGCACTGGATGGTGCTTATACAGGCATTTGCTTTACAACTCTGCTGAACAGAATATATAGAAGCCCAAACTTCACCCACATGCAACCTACTTATGTAGTAAGTCCTCACTTGTACCCCATAATTCTAAAATAAAATAAAATGCAAAAAAAAAATGTTAAACTGAATATATAAGTATTTTGCACTTTAGACAAATGAATGTATGAGATTCAAGCTGGTCTTAATGCTTACCAGTAGAGGACTATTTAATTATAATCTTCATGTAAAGTATTTTATACTGTTAAAAATGAGGCAGCTAGTCAGACATGGTGACTCATGCCTGTAATCCTAGCACTTTGGGAGGCTGAGGCAAAAGGATTGCTTGAGCCCAGGAGTCTGAGACCAGCCTAGGCAACATAGTGAGACTTCATCTAGACACAAAAAAAAATAAAAATAAAAAAAGCTGGGGACAGTGGCTCATATCTGTAATCCCAGCACGTTGGGAGGCAGAAGTAAGAGGATTGCCTGAGCCATGGGTTCGAGACCAGCCTGGGCAACTTGACGAGACTTCGTCTCTACAATAAATAAATAAATTAATAAAAAAATTAGCCGGGTGTGGTGGTGCGCACCTGTGGTTCCAGCTACTTGGAAAGCTGAGGCAGAAGAATCGCCTGAGCCCTACAGGTCAAGGCTGCGGTGGCCATGACCATGCCACTGCACCCTAGCCTGGGTGACAGAGTGAGACTCTGACTCAAAAAAATCAAAGAAGTTAGCCGGACATGGTGGCATGACTTGTAGTCCCAGCTACTCGGGAGTTTGAGGCAGAAGGATCACCCAAGCCCTGGAAGTTGAGGCTGCACTGAGCCTTGAGCATGCCACTGTACTCCAGCCTGGGAAACAGAGTGAGACTCCAAATCAAAAAAAAAAAAAGAAAAAAAGAGGCAGCTGTGATTTTTGTGCTTTTAAAGACCTAGTGTTCAAATTTTGCCCTACAATGACAAAGGCCATACCAGAAATGAATCTGGTATAATACCACTTATGCTGAGAGAGATACATATATATATAATACAATATATTTCATATATACTATGGATAATAATATAATATGCAGAGAATGTCACTAATCTTTGGAGCAAACACAAGAAACTGGTTAGTGTTGTAGGGAATAGACTTCTTATTCACTTCTGAATTTCGTATCATGTACATTTGTCACTATTCAAATAAAATAGAAGAGATCATTTATTTTTAAGATGCTTGTTTATTGCATGGTTCTCTCTAGATTATACATCTAGACTCACTTTTATTGTAAAGTACTTCATCAAAGAGGAGGAATGAACATTCCACTATGGCTGGCCCACATGGCCGAGCTAATTGCACACAAACATATCTCACATATTATAAACCTGGCACTGAGTTAGGTGCCATAGAATAAAGACAAATAGGACAAAATTTAAGCCCCTGTGGAAGGGGAAGTTAGTGAAGAAAAGGGTGAAGAAAGGGAGAGACAAGAACACTATTTGCCATTACTAGAAATTTCTCTTCGTGTGGCAATTTAATGTTGCTGTTGTCTTCATGAAATGGAGTTAGGTCATGTTTCTTGTCTTGACAAGTCTTAGAAATCACCTAGGCCAGATGTGGTGGCTCACGCTTGTAATCCCAGTTTTTTGGGGGGTGGCTGAGGAGGAGGATTGCTTGAAGCAACATAGCAAGACTCTGTCTCTACAAAAAAATTTTTAAAAAATAACCAGACGAGGTAGCGCATAGCTATAGTCTCAGCTACTAGGGAGGCTCGAGGTTGCAGTGAGCTGTAATCTTGTCACTGTACTCCAGCCTGGGCAACAAAGCCAGATCCTTCCTATCTATTTTATTTTTATTTTTAGAGATGGGATCTCGCTATGTTGCCCAGGCTGGTCTCGAACTCCTGGGCTCAAGTAATCCTCCTGCTTTGGCGTCCCCAAATGCTGGGATTACAGGTGTGAGCCACCTTGCCCAGCCAACACTCCATCTTTAAGTAACCACGGATACCTGGGAATCACAAGCAGTAGGCAAGGCTCACCATCGTGGGATTCGTTGATATGATATATGGCGAATCCCACGATGGTGAGCCTTGCCTACTGCTTGTGATTCCCAGGTATCCACGTTTACTTAAAGATGGAGTGTTGGCTGGGCATGGTGGCTCACACCTGTAATCCTAGCATTTTCCAGGTCCTGGGAGCCCCAAACAATATGGGGAGGGGGAGGGCCAAGCGGAGGGCATTTTATACCACAGACGGGAATAGTTTCCATTCCTAACTAAGGATGGAAAGTACTAGAGGGGAGAAGAAGAAGCCAAAAAGACAAGACTACTTGGTGAGCCTTGCCTACTGCTTGTGATTCCCAGGTATCTGTGGTTACGTTTTGAAAATTATTTCCTAAAGAAATTCTCTTGGCCATTTCCCCAGACAGTTGTTCTGGGGGAGGGGGCTGTGAAAGATTTGCCTCATCTTAAAGGATAAAAGTTTAGAAGCATTTCATTGTTGTAGTAATCGAAACCCATGTACGTCACATCTTCATCAACATCCCACTTGCCGATCTTGCCTGGCAGTGGATATTGCTGGTGAGGATGAGAGGGATAGGGGAAGAGAAAGGAGTCTTCCTGAGGTGAAGGGTATGCAGGGGGCTGGACGTAACTGTTGAAATCCACATGGACCTTGTCTTCATAAAGATTACTCCCTGGATTCGGCCATAATGAGTGACAGCTGGCTTTGGCAGCCGATGGTTCCAGTGGAATCTGCTGGTAAAATTGTTCTGAAGAGTTCTGGGAAGAAGAGAAATTGTAAGACCAGCTGGTCACAGGAAAGGCATAATTAGGGTAACAGCTGTCATTGAGGGGATTTCTTCCCAAAGCAGCGTTTCTGTTCCACGTTTGCAGATCGCTGGGATCCGAGTAGACTCCAGAGGTAGAAGGATGGAGCAGGTCTCCACTGCTGTAGAGCCTACTGCCGGACAACTTGCGTTTCTCATGGAGCTTCGTGGGGTCCAAGGTGGAAGTCAGGTCGGCCAGATCCGTGGATCCCCCCGGACCATAACTCTTGGAGAAGGACAAGCAATCATTGAGTGAGTTCTGCTGGGGAGCGTTAGACATTAAATGTCCACTGTAACTACTAGGCAGTTGGACGCCTTCCTGGAAAGGCCAAGTTAAAGGCAAACTTCCCTGACTTTGTGTTTCACCTGCAAGAGACTGGAAAGGAAAGAGAAATGCTCGTGTTAATAAGTTAAGCAAAGCGACGCCACTGCATAGGCCCCTGTGGGTTACTGTACAAGTCAGTGCTCCGTCAGATGTTCCTCATTCCTTGCATACTTGAGGCACAAACAGAGCAGTTTCACTACAACTGTGCAAGACTCGACAGAAACAAAGGCTGCCTCTGTTTCCCTTCTAGAGCTTGCTAACCAGTAGAAGCTGTATTTCTCTTCATTCTGTGAAGACGTGAGTGTGTTTAACATTTTTCACACTCAAGTGCAAATCTCATATGATAACTGCCTTTCTGAAGAGACTTAAGGAACCATTTAAGAAAAATCAAACTACAGCTTCAACGATTTCTATTATGCTCAGTACAACTCTCAGGGTCTCGCTATCATCATTCCCCGTCCTTGATTTTTCTGTATTTTAGTGCTAGTCGGAGTCTAATAAACCAGGATTGCTGTTATTTGTGTGGGTTTTTTTTTTCCTCCTTAAGAGACTTTTCTCTGAACTCATGGGAATTTCTGTTGAATCATAAATGGGACCTCTGGAAGTGGTACATTTATTTATTTTTAAGTTTTTTAATATAGAAATGGAGTCTCGTTGTGTTGTCCAGGCTGGTCTTGAACTCCTGGGCTCACACTATTCTCTCTCCCCAACCTCCCCAAGTGCTAGGATTACAGGCATGAGCCACCGCACTCAGCTGGTTACATTTATTTTTATAAATGGAGGAAGTAGATTGTTCTCCAGTTCACCATAGGAAAAGAATCTGGTTGGAAATTAAGTTATGTTCTTGATTAGGTAAAATTAACAGAGGATAGTTTTAGAGGGTAGAGAGAAAGGGCCATAACCAGGTACAGTGTGTGGAGGGAAATGCCCTTGGACTTGTCCCATGGCTGGAACAAAGGATGAGGGGACAGCCATCGAGGTTCTAGGGCTCACATTTCCCTACAACAGATTCAAATCACAATTTTTAAGATGAGGTACATTTAGAGCCTCCAGGGATGGACCAGCTCTATCTCTGTTCTCCTAAAAAGAAATGCAGAACTTTGAACAGCAGAAAAAGTATAGAAGTTACTATCACTATTTAGTACTATCACTTAATACTACCACCATGAGGCAGACAAACCCACAAACTTGATATGTTTGTTGCCCATGAAGCAATGGACTTCGCATCACGTTTGTCTTCAGGGAGTAATTGCCACCCCGGATGGCCATCATGTTCAGAAACTGCTTACTTATTTCATCTTGGCAGAATGCGCTAAGGAAACAATCTGCTTAAGGGATAGATAGAAATTTGGGGGGCGGGGCGGAAAGCATGAGGCTAATATTTTGTGGCGATCACTTCAGTTAATTTTGGCTCTACTAGAAACAAAACTTAAGAGTGCCAAATATAGGCTAGGTACTTATTCAAGTTCCTCCTGCTAATTGCAGTATGCTGCATTAATGAATTGTAGTATATTGCAGTAGGCAGATGATTCTGCAATGTCATGGAATTTATGATCGATGGTGGAAATCAAGAGTAAAACATCAAGATACATTTCCTTGGTGGATTCTTATTTGTGGATGAGCCTGACCGTCTATGATTTTTGGCTTTCATTTGTCAGCAAGGGACCTGGGAAGCCTACTGTCTCCACCATCAAGGTGGTAACTTGCTGTATATTTTGAACTCACACGAGGAAAGTTACCTTTGTCTCTGGGTTCCTCTTCAGGTTCAAGGAGATGGAGGAAGATGCTGTGTGCACTTTCCGTACAGTTCTTCTGGCCTCAGCTTCTGACTTGGTTTCTGGCTTTGGATGGTCATGCTCTCCCTTTGACTGAAAGGAGACAAGTAAAAAGGAAACACTATAACCACAACTAGATTGTGCTTCAGGTGAGTATATTTTCACTCCGGGTCCTGCCCCATGACTGGGTGGTGGTGCAGTTGCCTATTATATTGAAATTGCATGAACCTTTGAAGAGGGTCCCAAGCCCACCATGTTCCTGCCTGCCGGTCCCTATTTCTGACGCTCTTCCCCACCCAGCAAAGCCATGCTCAGAGTGATGAATAACACTTATTAAATGCTCCTATGGTATTGGCAGGACATGAATACACTGTGTGCCTTATTTTATCTTCAGTAAGATCCTTCAGGCACATACCATTATTATCACCCCCAGTTTATAGAAGAGGAAACTGAGGCACGGAGAGATTACACCACCTGGGTAACCTTCCCTAGCAGAGAGGGACCTGGGATTCCCCTAGCTGGAGCCAGCCAAGCTGAGAACCGATAGCTCAACAATCAGGAATTTTGTGGGCAGATTGATAAAAATGACTGGTACCTTGACATCAGACATGATGGGAATAGTTACACCACTGAAACTGACATATGCTACAGATCAGGACATTTCCTCTTTAGAGAGCTAGTTGACAAGCTCTGCACTGATTCAAACCCAGGCAAACTGAGTCCAAGTCCATTCTTCAGCACTGTTTACACCACTGACCCACCAGTGCTTCTCACACATTTTACAGACAACTGGGACTTGCGAAAGGAAAGTTGCTTATTCAGGTTTACAGAGCTAGTTAAAAGTCAGAACTGGAGCCGGGCACAGTGGCTCAATGCCTGTAATCCCAGCACTTTGGGAGGCCGAGGCAAGAGGATTGCCTGAGCCCAGGGGTTCGAGACCAGTCTGGGCAACTTGGCAAGACCTCGTCTCTACAATAAATCCAAAAATTAGCTAGGTGTGGTGGTGCACACCTGTGGTTCCAGGTACTTGGAAGGTTGAGGAGGAAAGATCATGTGAGCCCAGCAGGTCAAGGCTGTGGTGGCCGACAGTGTGCCACTGCACTCTAGCCTGAGTGACAGAGTGAGACTCCAACTCAAAAAAAAAAAAAAAAAAGTCAGAGAAGGTATTTGAACTCAGGTTTGTTGAAGGCCACTGTTCTATCCTGATGGTGACCAGATTAGCCACTGCCTTTCCTGGGAAGCTGGAGGCAGAGGCAGGCAGTTCCCCTCATAGGGCTCTCCAGCATGCCAAACCTTTGTTAGATGCATGGGGTACACACATTTGCTCCCTGCAAGAGTCAGCCCTAAGAGTTGGGTCAGGATCTCAATCATCTGTGTATGTCTAGCCTCTGGTGGGAAACTCCTCTGTAATGAAACTCTGCAAACTTTGTCATATTAAAGAGACAGAGAACCACACAATGAACCCAAATCCAACCTGGAAAAATATATAGCGTCCTTCGTGCCTCCAGAAGTTGGTGACTGGGAAGCCCCCATGGCCTCGGCAAGGAACAAGCTTCAGCGGTGCATCACAGTTAGGACAGCGTTTCCCTACAAAAGAGCAGAGGAAGGTGACCACTCCTGGCTGGGCTGTGTCTGTTGACTCCTGAGTCTGTGTAGCCCTGAAGATTTGAGTCTTTGACTCCAGGATGGCAGAGAATGAGCCCGAGCTCTCCCAATGGATGGAGGGACTATACCACCAGGGTATAGTCCCTCTGGTAGTGAAGGACATAGGGATTCCCCTAGCTGGAGCTGGCCAAGCTAAGATCCCATAGTGGGCTTTTATGGGCTCCCATCCACTGGGTATTACCCCTGATTCCAGAAAACCTGGCCACCAGAGAGGTCCAGAAAGGTCTCACACATGGATAAAGTAAATGGGGTATTTCACAGGTCAAGGAAAAGCTCTTCTGAATAGAAAACCTCTCCCTATTTATTTACTGATTTTTGAAATTCTTTTTAGAGAAGAGAAAAAAATTCATTTCACAAGTAGAACTAAGAATCAAGGCACAAAGCCACATGAGAGACAGAGAACACAGCCACTAAATTTTCACAAAGGTGTAAATGACTAAAAGACCAGATCCTGTCTGAGAGCCAGTTTTCAAGGCAAATCACTAGGAAATACATGAAAAACTTGAAATCCAAAGGGGGCAAGGTGCAGGGAATATAGAGTATGTCTATTTCACAATCCAGTGACTGTGTTAAAAAAAAAATGAACAAATATCTCAGCATGTGCTTATGACATGAACCTAAATGACAGAAATGAGTCTAACGCTCCCCCTCCCCCATTTAGTCTCGCTGCCGCTCAAGACAGACACAAACTGAGACCACTTAGGGAACCATTTCCCAAGAGGTCAGGTGGCAAGTCTAATCAACTGTTTTCTCCTAAATGTTACAAGGGCCACTGATGAACTAATGATTGTCCTCTATGTGGTACACTTTCCTTTTGGCAAGGGTCCCGAGTTGGGTGCCTTGACCCAAGGCAACGGTTTTGATGGCAGGTACTCTGGGCATGTCACATCTGTGGGGACCATGCTGGGCCCCAAGGGGTCTGGTTGACTCCCCCTTGATATGCTCATGTTGGGACAGCCTTGGCCTCCACTTTCCCCCAGTGTGAGGGTGGGGCCCTAGGGATGTGCTGGGAGACAGAGGCCCATCTGGGCAGGGGTGTCAGGGGCATGCCCGTGCCACCAAGCCCCACTCACGCTGCTGTTTCTGCCGGGCTTTGTCACAGATGGCAGGTCTTAGGTGGATCTTGCGCCCTCCCTTGGCAGAGCAGTCGCGGCTGCACACCACCACACCCAGGCAGGACTTCTTGAGGATGCGAGAGTTGTGGTTATTGGTGTTGCGCATTGCCCAGCTGCTCAGATGCCGCTGCGCGCTCTTGTCCTCCGAGCTGTAGATGTGCTTTGTGTAGGAATCCGGCCACTCCCGGAACCGGTCGGTCTTTTTCACATTCTGACAGAAACACAATGAGAGCTATTATAGTTTAAATCAAAAAACAGGGCACAGTGGTTCATGCCTGTAATCTCAGCACTTTGAGAGGGTGAACTGGGAGGACTGCTCTTGGCCAGGAGTTTGAGATCAGCCTGGGCAACATAGCAAGACCCCCTCTCTACAACAAAGACACTCAGTTGGGCATGGTGACGTACACCTGTAGTCTCAGCTACTTGGGAGGCTGAGGCAGGAGGATGGCTTGAGCCCAGGAGTTCCAGGCTACAGTGAGCTATAAACATGCCACCACACTCCAGCCTTGGTGACAGAGCGAGATCTTGTCTCTTAAAATTTTTTTTTAATTAATAAAATAATTTAAGCGAGAAAACTCAACTGTCAACCACTGTAGAGCCAAGAGACACGAAGGATATTTTGTCACTCAAGAGCTGGGCAAGAGACCTTTGTCCAACACCATTTCTGACAGTGGGATCTCGAGCACAGCACAGCAGTGGCAAGTGACTGCCGGGTCTACGGAGCAATCAGTGACTGGTCCAAGATGAGTCATAGCCCCTCTGAGTTCTATCTGACTGATGTTTTCTCTAGCCCTCAGTGATGAAAATAGTGACTGTTTCTCAGTAAGAATTTCTGAGGGTGAAGTAATGCTATGCTCTTACACAATAGCTAGAAGAAAACAGAGCTAGGCACAGTGGCTCGAACCTGTAATCCTGGCCACTTAGGAGGCTGAAGTGGGAGGATTGCTTGAAGCCAGGAGTTTGAGACAAGCCTGAGCAACATAGTGAGAGCTTGGTCTCTAAAAAATAAAAATCAAAAACTATGGAAAACATTGCGGCAAGATAGTGAAATAATGTTGTATACCACATTGTAGTTACCTTATTGAGAATCCTACAGGTTTATGCAAAGTCACCAGATAGAAGCAGTGGGAAGAACAGGGAGCCCTGGTCCTGAGAGGTTCTGAGAGCCACTTCCTTCCCCACAGAGAATTTCTTCCTTTTTCTCTACCCTCATATTCATGCACCTCAGATAAGTAAGGAAGAGCTTATTTTGACCAGAAACTTCTATGTTCTTGCCCAGGACTGACACTATTCCCTCTACATGAACATTTGACTAAACTCTTTTTTTTTCTTTTTCTTTCCATCGAACAACAACTCTCCCATCTCTGACCTTTTAAAGGAGAGTTTTAGCCAGGCACGGTGGCTCACGCCTGCAATTCCAGCACTTTGGGAGGCAGAGGCAAGAGGGTTGCTTGAGCCCAGGGGTTCGAGACCAGCCTGGGCAACTTGGCGAGATCTTGTCTCTACAATAAGTCAAAAAATTAGCCGGGCGTGGTGGCACACGCCTGTAGTTCCAGCTACTTGGAAGGCTGAGGCGGAAGGATTGCCTGAGGCCAGCAGGTCTAGACTGAAGTGGCTGTGAGTGTGCGAGTGTGCCACTGCACTACAGTCTGGGCAACGGAGTGAGACTATGACTCAAAAAAAAAAAAAAAAGGAGAATCATCAAGCAGTCTCAGCATCTCGGCAATCAAACTTAGCCCATGCACATCCCTGTGGCTTTCGGAAACCTGGCATGGTATAAGAACATTTTTCACCTAAAAGATTCTAGAAGGTCAAGATAGAAGATTCTAGAAGTTTCAGAAGGAGAGATTAGGATGTCCCTCCTTTGCTTTCCAACAAGAAAGCACAGTACAGAATATGGAAAAAAGACAAATTCAGAAGGAAAAGAAGGAGACATCAATGTCAGGATGACTGGGTTTTTGTTGTTGTTAGACTTCAAGTTTGGAATGTGCCGAGAACTTTGAGACACGAGACTCTGGGCAAGTAACTTTGTCTCTGAAGCCTCATTTTGCTCCTCTCTAAAGCAGGGACATTGATAAAACCTGCCTCGCAAAAGCACTGTGAGTGCAGGTGTGTTATAAACCCTAAATCCCATAAAAGGACACTTGTTTGAAGGGAATGTCACGGGGACAGAGGTGGCCTGGAGAAGGCATAAATAAGAGGTTTATGAGAGGCAGTACGTACATGAGAGGTAGTGCCGCTCAGTGGTTGTAGCTGCAGTCTACACACTAGGCCCATAGGCCAAATCCAACCCACTGTTATCTTGGCAGATAAATTTTTATTAGAACACAGCTATGTACAATCATTTACGTGTTCTCTGTAGATGCTTCTACATGACCACGGTCTAGAGTTGAATAATTGTGGCAGAGACCGTGTGGCCCACAAAGCCTAAAATATGTGTTATCTAGCGCTTTACAAGAAGTCCGAGGCGCCTGGCTATGAGCAAGGGCTCTGAAGGCTCAGGCCTGGGTGTGAGTCTAAAGGAGGTTCCTTTCCTCTTAGAGCCTCCATTTCCTGCTCTGTAAAATGGCAGTCACAGGGGTACCGACCGGGATTTTTGAGCATTGAATGAATGACCATACACAGAGCACTGAAAACAGTGTCTGGCACACAGCGAGTTCCATCTCCAAGCTGTTGTGATTCTACTAGATTTGGAGCCACCCACAACCAGCCAACATGCCTGAAAGAGCTCCTGGCTTACGGGAGAGAAAAGACCCTTGAGAGGTCACTTCACGCTTTAAACCTTACCAAGCTGACTGCAAGACAAGAGTCCAAGTCCCTGAAAAACAAAAACTGAACTGGCGCACCTCATGTTCCATGACCTTCCCTCTCTGAGCAACGGCCATGGCTGGGTCTCCATGTGCTGCTGTGGTTTGGGTAGGGGGATGGGTAGACATCATAGGTGGTGGCGTCCTGAAAAATTCCCTCTGGTCCCTCAGGCAGCTAGGCAGAGTTTCCCAGAGGGAGGCACAGCCAGGCCAAGGTGCTGATGGGACCATGTGCTTTTTCCAAGTCTCTCCCTCTTCTCCCCAATTCCCAGGTCATCCCTGGCTTGATGAGACTCAATGCCAGGGGTGAGAGGGTCCCAGGCAGTATGCTCTCTCCATCCACCTCTCCCTTTTTTTCCTTCTGAGTGAAAGCTCCAAGCCATACTTCTTGGTTTTCTGCCACAGAAATGCCATAGAAAACTTCACAGAGTATTTTATCTTTTGAAATAATAAAAATGCAGGCTAAAACATGAAAACGTGTACTTTCCTCTAATAATGTGGGTTGTAAACTATTGGTGGTGCTTTGGGAAGCCGAGGCAGGAAGATTGTTTGAGCCCAGTAGTTCAAGACTAGCCTGGGCAACAAAGCGAGACCCTTGTCTCTAAAAAAATAGAAAAATTAGCTAGGCATGGTGGCATGCGCCTGTAGTCCCAGCTACTCAGGAGGCTGAGGCAGAAGGATTGCCTGAGCCCAGGAGGTTGAGGCTGCAATGAGGCATGATTGTGCCACGGCACTCCAGCCTGGGTGACAAAGTGAAACCTTGTATCAAAAAACAACAAACAAAATACAGCAACAACGAAACTACTGATGAATTTGAACTATTCCAATACAAAGTACAGTTGTCAGGATGGCAGAGACAAGGGTCAGGTGAACTTAGAGAAAAGCTGAGATTTTTGTGTTTTTAAAGTGAGTAAGCCAAGCATGGTGGTTTACGCCTGTAATCCCAGCACTTTAGATGGTTGAGGTGAGAGGATTGCCTGAACCCGGGGATTTGAGACCAGCCTGGACAACTTGGTGAGACCTTGTCTCTACGATTAAAAAAAAAAAAAAAGTTAACTGGGCGTGGTGGCACACACCTGTGGTTCTAGCTACTTGGAAGGATAAGGCCGAAGGATCACCTGAGCCGAGCAGGTCGAGGCTGTGGTAAGCTGTGATTGCGTCACTGCATGCCAGCCTGGGTGACAGAGTCAGATCCTGACTCAAAAAATAGATAAATAGATAAATAAATAAATAAATAAATAAATAAATAAAGTGAGTGGCCCCTTCAGTCTCAGTCTGGTCACTGCTGTAACTCCCAGGAACCAGGAGAAGGGGAGTATATTTGTGTGGGTATCTCAGATGTTCAGTGAAGGCAGATTCCCTGCCTCTAGTGAAAGAAATTATCTCTGCCATTTTTTAAGCTTTTTTTTTTCTAACAGCCCCTCCACTAATAATGCAGAACTAATTTTGACAATGTTGTAGACTGTGAAAATTGCTAGGAGTAAGTGTATTCCCATCAAGTTAGTCTTTGGGCTATTTCATTCATGCACAGTCTTTTGACCAGGACATTTAGTGGGGTCTTAAACATCTTTTGACACTGAAATTAGGAGAAAACCCAGATCCCAATAATGCAAAGAAACCCAGGTGTGAAATGGATAATAGTGATTTCTAGAAGCCTTTTAAATTTAAGACCTCAGGTAAAACTTTAAAAAGAAAGAATAATGATTTCTTTATCTTATTTAGCAAATCCTCACAAAATATTTTCTTCTTTTTAGATCCTTTGTTTATTTTAATTTCTAACTTGTCATGAGTAACTCTTTATTTTTCCTCTTGGTTAAGAAGTTTATAATTGAAAGGGAATATTCCTAAGGTTTCCAACATGTAAATCTAACTGATTTATATTTTATAATCTCATGGGTAACATCATTGGGGTTTAATTAATATTTCTGTGACTTCTATGTATGGTTTTACACTGACATTTAATCCTCTAACTCACTCAAAATCACTGTAACTCTGCAATTCTAAAGCACATTTGCTCTTTACTTCATTCTAACTTATTCAACTACTTGAAGTTTTTTTTTTTGTTTGTTTTTTGAGTTGGGGTCTCACTCTGTTGCCCAGGCTGGAGTGCAGTGGCATAATCACGGCTCACCACAACCTGAAACTCTTGGGTTCAAGCAATCTTCCCACCTCGGTCGCCCAAGTAGCTGGGACAACAGGTGCACACCACCACATTCACCTAATTTTTTGAGTTTTTTGCAGAGACTAGGTCTCACTCTTTTGCCCAGACTGGTCTCGAACTCCTGGGCTCAAGCAATCCTCCTGCCACAGCCTCCCGAAGTGTTGGGATTACAGGTATGAGCCACCATGACTGGCTCAACTACTTGAAGTTTTAATAAGGTTCCTGAAGAAATCATATACACACAATTACATAATAATAAATTTAAATGCAAATTCTGAAATAAGTTATCAAAAATATCTACATTATCATGTGACTATATTGTGAAATTGATTTTCACTAAACCAATTTCATATCAACCGATTATCTGCCAGGGTTTTTAAAATTATATAGTTTATTGATTCCTTATAAGTAAATATTTCAAAATAGAACAGGAATAGCAAACAGACATACCTTTAGGTAAATCAGATAGAGGTTAAAAAAAATTAGATGTTATTTATGGGAAACAGAAAAAAAATTCAACCAGCATTTTTTTTTTTTTTTGAGTTGGGGTCTTATTCTGTTGCCCAGGCTGGAGTGCAGTGGCACGCTCATGGCCACTGCAGCTTCAACCTGCTAGACTCAGGTGATCCTTCCGCTTCAGCCTCCCAAGTAGCCGGAACTACAGGCACGCCCACCATGCCTGGCTAATTTTTTTATTTATTGTAGAGATGAGGTCTCACCAAGTTGTCCAGGCTGGCCTCAAACTCCTGGGCTCTGGCAATCCCCTCACTTCCGCCTTCCAAAGTGCTGGGATTACAGACCTGAGCCACCATGCCCGGCCTCAACCAGAATTTTGATTTACACACAACTTCTCAGAAACTCTTCCAGGTCAGCTGGAAATTAAACTCCAAGTGTTATCAAAGGAGAAATTTAAATCGACAAGATGCTTTTGTGTTTGCTCAATAATTATTCCTTTGGCCGTGTGCAGTGGCACATGTCTGTAACTCCAGCTACTCAGGAAGCTGAGATGAGAGCACTGCTTGAGCCCAGGAGGAGTTCAAGACCAGCCTGGGTAACATAGCAAGACCCCATCTCAAAAAAAATAAAAGAAGAATTACTCCTTAGACAAATCCACCTACGATTTCCTACCTCAGTCAAGGGATCATGACTCAGGACAAAGTTCTTTGTTTTCTCTGAAAACACCAAGCAAGGCTAAATGATCCCAGCTTTCCAACCCTGTCACCCACCTGTCTCTTCTCTCTTTCCTTTATCACTCTACCCAGCTAAGCAAGAAACTTCCAGGGATGTAATAATGCTCCCATGCCTATCACACCGGAAGAACAGTGACAGAAAAATTTTGGCCCCAACAGTAGAGGCCCCAATGATCGTAGGAGCCCACCTAGGTAGACTTGTCCCAGGGAAGTTCAAATGACCTTAAGATCAAGGAGGATGCTGGGTAAAGAGGCAAAGTCGTCGGTGTCCCTGTCAAACCAACTACAACGTGACCTGATTATGTAGTCAGATAATAATTGACAGGAAATCCAGCATCTGGTTTACCTGTTAGCTCGCTAGCACCAAAACACATCTGATTACTATAATTGGCTCATTCTGGTTACCTTTGGCCACATAAATTCACAGAAAGAGCTCAAACTCACACACTGACTCACAATTTGGGGGTTATCCTCTGAAGAGACAAAGAAAATTTTGCTGGCTAAAATCATAGCTCAGGGATGAACTAATCAGATGGGCTGTGGCCCTTTTGCAGATGACCCTACTATTCTAGTCTGAGGAATGTTTTCTCTATCAAAAAAAAAAAAAAAAAAAGCTGGGCCTGGTGGCTTATGCCTGTAATCCCAGCACTTTGGGAGGCTGAGGTGAGAGGATTGCCTGCACCAAGGGGTCTGGGACCAGCAGCCTAGGCAACTTGGCGAGACCTCATCTCTACAATAAATAAAAAAATCAGCTGGGTGTGGTGACGTGGGTCTGTAGTTCCAGCTACTTAGAAGGCCGAGATGGAAGGATTGCCTGAGCCCAGCAGGTCGGGGTTGTGGTGGTTGTGAGCACGTCACTGCACTCCAGCTTGGGCGACAGAGTGAGATTCCAACTCAAAAAAACAAAAAAACTTAAACCTTGCAACTGTGTGAGCTAATGGTTTTAGCCATGGGTTTAGTCTAAAAATAACATGGGCAAAAATAAGCTGGAACAACCCCGTCTAACATAGCCTGCTTTTAGGAGAGCCACCAAAGCACAGGACAGTGAAGAACACTCCAAGTCTGCAGTAAAAACAACCTGTTTAACTTTGTAGGACCTAATGTTCTTTTTCTTTCCTCACAACACCTATTGAAATTCCTCGTAACTTGTAAGCTACAGAATACATGGAGGAAGCACCGCTCTAAACAGCTTAGAGACTGAGACAGAATATGTGAGGGATTACCATTTTCATTTTACAGAGGAGGTAACTAAGACTTCAGAAAATCAACTTGGCTGGGCACGGTGGCTCATGCCTGTAATCCCAGCACTTTGGGAGGCCGAGGCAAGAGGATTGCTTGAGCCTAGGAGTTGAAGAGCAGCCTAGACAACATAGTGAGACCTCATCTCTTCTTAAAATAATTAATTAATGAACTAATCAATTTTTAAAAATCAACTTGTCCAGAGTCACACAAATTCTAAGTAACAAAGCCATTCATGAATTTCATAATCATTGCTTGTTTTTTAACATATGTTAAGCACTGCACTAAGTGTGAGGTTGACATTTCTTTTCTTTCTTTTTTTGACTCAGAGTTTGACTCTGTCACTCAGGCTGGAGTGCAGTGGCATGATTATGGCCACCACAGCCTTGGCCTGCTGGGCTCAGGCAATCCCTCCACTTCAGCCTTCCAAGTACCTAGAACTACAGTCATGAGCCACCACGCCTGGCTATTTTTTTTTTTGTAGAGATGAAGCTTGGCCAATTTGCCCAGGCTGGTCTTGAACCCCTGGCTCAGGCAATCCTCTCTTGCCCCGGCTTCCCAAAGTGCTGGGATTACAGGCGTGAGCCACCACACCTGACCCAAAGCTGTTATTTCTAGAATCCTAGACTATCAAAACTAATAGGTACATAAGAGACCATGTGATGTAAACCCCCCATTTTCAGGAGAAGAAAGGGAGTTTGAGAAAAGGTAAACAACTCCCGGAGGCTCCACAAATAAAGGGGTGGAACTGGAATTTCAAGCCAGGGCTTTTGTCACAGCCTGTGCTTTCCATAGTACCCCCTTTGCCTCCAGATAGACTCCAGAACAGAAACTCTAACATGTTTGGAAATCTTTCCAAGACCTTTTATTTTTCACCTCAAATGGTTCTTGGTACAAATCCAGAACTAGCAATAACCCAGATGAGGATGGCGTTGTCTCTGCTCAAAAAATATTGAGGGGCCGGGCTCGGTGGCTCAGCCTGTAATCCCGCGCTTTGGGAGGCCGAGGTGAGTGGATTGCCTGAGCCCGCGGGTTCGAGACCCGCCTGGGCAACTTGGTGAGACCATCTCTACAATAAATCAAAAAATTAGCCGGGCGTGATAGCGCACACTTGTAGTTCCAGCTACTTGGAAGGCTGAGGCAGAAGGATCGCAGGAGCCCAGCAGGTGGAGGCTGCGGTGGCCGGGAGCGGCCACTGCACTCCAGTCTGGGCGACAGAGTGAGACTCCAACTAAAAAAAAAAAAAAAAAAAATATTGAGGGACATTTGCATTTTTAATCATTACCAGGTATATTTAACAAATCGAAAGGCACTCAGCTCTATTTCCATGAGCAAACTCGGTACTTTTTCTATGAACTGGAAACGATACATTTCCAAAACTGAATGTACACTTGTGGAGTACATTTCTTGGTCTAATGTTCTGGGTGGCTGCGAATACTTTCATTTTTGGAAGTTCGTGTTGGAACATGAACTTTTATGAGCCTCAAGTCACCCTGCAGGGAAGAGGTTCTTTTTCTCTTGTTTATGGAACTGATGAATGATATGGGTGATCTGTCCCAGACAAAATGGCATGCTAAGACACAGTGTCACCCACCATCCTGGGGTTCTCCGACTCCCTTAAAACCTCTGCCTCAGAATATGACACTGCAGTCTACTCTATCTGCTCACTGCAACTCTGCTAAGATACAGTTTTGCCCACCACTCCAGGGGCTCTCAGACTCCCTTAGGCTCGCTGCCCTAGAATATGACCCTGCAGTTCTGTGTATCTGCTCGCTGCAACTCTTGATTTGGTGTCTGTCCAGCTTTTCTTCAGGGACCGCAATCATGAAATTAGGAATAGGCAGAAACAGGGTCCTAGGTATACCTCCTCTGCCTCTAGATATGCTCACAAAATATAAAACCTAATATGTTTGGCAATCTTTCCAAGACATTTTAACTTCCCCCCCAACTAGTGAAAAACAAATTGAGCAAGGAGTAATTAAAATTTATAATTTCCCATGCAGGCACAGTGACTCACACCTGTAATCCCAGCACTTTGGGAGGCTGAAGCGAGAGGATTGCCTGAGCCCACAGGTTCAAGGCCAGCCTGGGCAATTTGGCGAGACCTCATCTCTACAATAAATTAAAAAATTAGCCGGGGGTAGTAGTGCACGCCTGTAGTTCCAGCTACTTGGAAGCCTGAGGTGGAAGGATTGTCTGACTCCAGCAGGTCGAGGCTGCAGTGGCTGTGAGCATGCCACTGCACTCCAGTCTGGGTGATAGAGTGAGACTCCGACTCAAAAAATAATAATAAAAAATAAAAATAAAATAAAATGAAGTTTATAATTTCCCCCCAAACAGTTATAATGATTGTAATATCAACTCAGAGCAATAGCAAACACAAATCCCTAAAATGGAGATTCGTATAATTTAGCTGTGGTTTATTGAATCATACTTAAATGAATGTAAAGTGGTACACATCTTTTATTTTTTTGTCTTCCAGCTCTCCCAAGACTTACCAAAAGGGAATGCAGGGGGAATTTAAGGAGAAGCATAAAGAGAAACAAAAGAAAATCTTCATGAGAGTGAAAATCTGGAATTGCTATAAACTTGAGAGTGGAATCTCCATTCCTTTGCCCCTGTTTGGGATCATTCAGATTGCTTGATTCCCAAAACCAGGCAGATGTGGACTGACCTTTTCATTACTTGGTACTGGTCATCTCCAGCCGTGGCCTTCCTACTCACCTTTTCAAATAACCTCTAGTGAAAACCTCTTAAACGCCACCAAGAAGGGAAGACAAGGAAGTCAGGAAGGATACACATGGAACATCACTTTCAAAAAACTAATGCTTTCAATCAGGTTAAGAGTTAGAAAATCAATTGCCGAAGAAGGCAAAGAAAACATGAAACAAAAGTCACTCTACATATGGAAAGCAACCCGGTGTGCATGTATGGTATTTACAAAAGTTCCAGAATAGCATGCTGCATTCCACAAGAGCACGTTATCATTTGGACATTCCAGGACATTCCGGTTAGACATGGATTGGGGTCAAAACCAATGCTATAGCAAGTAAGATAAATTTATGGGCAATAAATTATCATGGATCTTATCATACCAGCTAGCCAGAGTGAGCACAACCTGTGCCAAACCAACTCTGAAAGAGAACAAAAGTAACACTTTCTTTGCCTCAGTCTACAAATGGGGGAATCTGGTTGGTTAAGTCCTCCCCCCACCCCATCATAGGTCTTGGTATCTGTTCTCAAAATTCTTCCGTCAACTGGAGCTCTTGGGAAGAAGAGTTGACCCAGCTGGGACCGTCACCAATTTTCTTCTAGGTCTCAACATATTAATAGTCAAGCCTTCACAGACCAATGCTGAAGGCAGATTTTTGTTTGTTTGTTTGTTTGTTTGCCTGTGTCTTGCTGTCACCTAGGCTAGAATGCTGAGATCATAGCTTACTGAAGCCTTGCACTCCTGAGCTCAAATGATCCTCCCCACTCAACCTCCTAAGTAGCTAGGACTACAGGTGCATGCCACCATGCCCGGCTAATTTTGATTTTTGTAGAGATGGGGTCTTACTATGTGGCTAAGGCTCATCTCAAACTCCTAGCCTCAAGCAATCCTCCTGCCTTGGCTTCTCAACGTGCTAGGTTTACAGGTGTGAACCACCACACCCAGCCTCTGCAGGTAGATTCTTACAGCAGGTACATACCTGTGGCAGTTTGATATCATTGATATCCCAGTTTAATATCTCTTTGTCTTCAGAACTGAAGTCGTTGGGTTCCATGATGAGATCAGGCCACCCAAGGTTGTTGTCTATTCAGTTCCCCTCAAAAGAGCTTGAGAGTTTTGTTCTCGAATGTTCTTGATATAGCCAGGTCAGTCCACTCAAGCACCTTAGACCAGAAGGCTGTTTTCTGAAGTTAAAAAATAAATGTTATTAATATTGACCATTAAAGAGATAAAAATCAGTGCTTATCTGCCAGAAAGACCTACGTCACTGACATTTTTGCAAGTAGCAACGTACTAATAAAAAACAAAACATAGAAGTCATTAGCGATCTTGCTGAAATAAAGTTTGGTCATCGGGGAACAGCAGCATGTGATCACTGCCTTCACTGCTGGATTAGACTTGTTTTCTCATTGCGAGATCCAGGTTATGAAGACCTGTGTAGGGACCTTTGTCATTCGTAAGCAACGCTTAGGACTTTTTACTCCATTCCTGTGTCAGGCAGGGGGACAGCTGGCTTGGAGCGGTTTCCATAGGAATGCCTTCATAAATTACCTAACGTGTGGTTGAAGTTACAAGAGGGTAACATCACATTGGATTTATCTAGAAGTTTTTTTTTTTTTTTCCTAAATTGCCATAGGGACCAAAACTAGTAAATCGTCAACATTCTTGATATAGCCAGGTCAGTCCACTGAAGCACCTTAGACCAGAAGACTGTTTTCTGAAGTTAAAAAATAACTGTTATTAATATTGACCATTAAAGAGATAAAAATCAGTGCTTATAAATCTTGTAACTCTTGTCATAAATCTTGCATCCACTGTGTATCTTCAAATGTCATCAACTAATATTCATATATCAGATTCCTCTGAAACTGTCTTACTATGGACACTTTGGGCTAGATAATTCCTAATTGTGGGGGAATATCTCGCATATTGTAAAATATTTGACAGCATCCTTGGTGTCTACACATGAAGTGCTAGCCACAGTCTTCGGCTTACCCCAGTTATGGCTACCAAAAGTCTCTCCAGACAAATATCTACGGGAGTATAAAATTGTCCATTTGAGGCTGGGCTCAGTGGCTCAGCTTGTAATCCCAGCACTTTGGGAGGCCGAGGCCAGTGGATTGCCTGAGCCCATGGGTTCGAGACCCGCCCGGGCAACCCTCTCTACAATTAAAAAAAAAAACAAAAAAAACTAGCCAGGCGTGGTAGCGTGCGCCTGTAGTTCCGGCTCCTTGGAAGGCTGAGGCAGAAGGATCGCCGGAGCCCAGCAGGTCGAGGCTGCGGTGGCCGGGAGCGGCCACTGCACTCCAGTCTGGGCAACAGAGTGAGACTCCAACTCAAAAAAAAAAAAAAAAAAAATTGGCCATTTGAGAATTGCTGCTTTAAGATCATGTTTTTCAACCTTTGTTAGCCCAAAACTCCCTTTAAGACTTTCTGACTCTCCCCTCAGCAACATCATTCTCCCCTTCCCACTCAAAAATATTCTGTCTCACTTCTTTGATTAAATGGCATTATGTAAATTATATTCAAAATATTCATTCAAATAATCCCATTAAAAAGTGGACAAAGGACATGAACAGACACATCTTAAGGAAGACATGAAAGCAGCCAATAAACATGAAAAAATGCTCAACACCACTAATCACCACAGAAATGCAAATCGAAACCACAATGAGATACTATCTCACCCTAGTCAGAATAGCTATTATGAAAAGGTCAAAAACAACAGTTGTTGCCAAGGCTACAGAGAAAAGGGAACGCTCATATGCTGTTGGTGGGAATGTATGTTTCCAGCCCCTATGGAAAACAGTTTGGAAATTACTGAAGGAACTAAAAATAGATTTGCCCTTCAACCCAGAAATCCTACTACTAAGTATCCCTAAAGAAGCATAAATCGTCCACTAAAAAGACATGATTTTATATCTTTTACATATTTTATAGCAGCACTATTCACAATAGCAAAGGCATGGAACTAACCTAGTTGCCCATCAATGGTGGATTGGATAAAGAAAATGTGGTACATATATACTGTGGAATACTATGCAACCATAAAAAAGAAGAAAATCATGCCCTTTGCAAGCAATGTGGCTGCAGCCATCATCCTAAGTGAATTAACACAGAAACAGAAAATCGAACACTGCATGTTCTCACTTATAAGTGATAGCTAAACACTGGTTACACAGAGACATAAAGATAGGCACAACAGACACTGGGGACTCCTAAAGAGGGCAGTAAGGGCTGGGCACAGTGGCTCAAGCCTGTAACCCCCGAACTTTGGGAGGCCGAGGCGAGAGGATTGCCTGAGCCCAGTGGTTCGAGATCAGCCAGGGCAACTTGGCGAGACCTCGTCTCTACAATAAATCACAAAAATTAGCCGAGCATGGTGGTGCACACCTGTAGTTCCAGCTACTTGGAAGGCTGAGGCGGAAGGATCGCCTGAGCCCAGCAGGTCCAGGCTGCAGTGGCCATGAGCATGCCACTGCACTCCAGCCTGGAAGACGGGGTGAGATTCCAACTCAAAAAAAAGAGGCCAATAAGAGTTGAAAAGCCACCCTGGGTACCATGCCAGGGTGGTACCATTACCACCTGGGAGGCGGACCCAATAGAAGCCTAAATCTCACCACCATGCAATATACCCATGCACCAAATCTGTACGGGTACCCCTTGAACCTAAACTTCAAAAAAAAGGTTTTTTGTTTAAACTGCATTTCTCTTCCTTACCAGAAATACTGCCCTAATTGTTAACTATAACTGGTCAAAGAGGAATTACAAAGGAAGGAAAGAAAGAAAACTTGAAATGTTCCACCCTGAGAATAAAACGAATCATTTTGCAGATAAAACATGCTTGCTAGTAGGTTATGAAGTGAAACAGGTTCACATGTACAACATTTCCATGTGTTGGTGCACTGACAAACATGGAACGTGAAGATGTTATGTAGAACTATTCAGCAGTAAACACAAAATACAAGTTAGATGAATAGTCTAAACTTCAGGAAGACCCAGGATCTCTATTCTTTAGTTATTTAACTTTATATAATCTTGTAATTGTCAATTCCTAAGCTCTACTGAGGAAAGTTGTATGTATCGAGAAGACTGTTGACCTGAACACAGAAATGAAATTCTTGAATATTCGATAACAAACATCTGGGTCTTTTTCCTCCAAATCCCACTTACCCATACTTAGCTGCAACCTAGTGGTCTCAAACTCAAACAGCATGAAGTTTCTGCTCCTCAGTTGAACCCTGGTGTTCAAGACTAAATCCCATTAATTTTAAGTAAAATTCTTTGTTTGGGAAATAACACTGAGCAACTGCAGAAATGATGCCACAGATTGACTTTAACTCCAAGGACTTACATAGTAAGTACAGAAGATGAAAATATCAAGAAGCAATTTATGTACTTACCTTTTTGAACGGTAACAGCAGTAACCCTGATGGCTCAAATTTTGTTGTAACTAACTCTAATAGATTTATTTTTTTTAAAACCTTGGAAAACAAGATTCATATTTTCAAAAACCAGAAATATTGTTATAAGCCCAGACAATATAGACACAATTCTCTTGTTTTTAAATTAAGATGTTGCTTTTTAAATTTTCTTCTGCTGTCGACTTTTGCAAAATGAATGAGCAACAATTTAATATTTTCCTGAAAGTTAAGAGCAAAGCATAGAAATGAAGAAAAGACTGTTTTACAACCCTTAAACAAGTACACTCAGTTTTCCTCTAAGATTAAAAAACTACATTGGTCACGATTTCTATTTTTAAAGCATCTTGGCCAAAATGTATTCAATTTTCATCATTTCTACAGAAAATGAACTAGAACGAATGCAACCCCGTAGGACTGAGTGGCCATGGCCACATCCCCGGCACTTGCCTCTCCACTGTCCTCACCTTCGGACTCTTTATGCAAAAGCAGACAAGACCGTGTCCTAAGAGCTTCTCCTCTGCTTCAGGTCCCAGCAGGCTCTGGTCATTTTCTGAGCAGACACTGTTCCCTATTTCAGGTCAGGGTACACTATGCTAATGAGCTCTGACACTGGGCCAATCACAATCGAGATGCACTCAGTTCCTGACAGGTAGGGAGCGGCCTGGGAAGTCACTTAGCCTGATTCTCCTCAGAATGCCAGCAATGTGATGAATATTCTACGGTGTACCTCTGAACTTTTCCCCTTTATGTTATGAGGACATTTTAACCAAAATGGACATTGAAAAGAACCGTATGAGGAAGTACAGATGTTTTTCTTCTCATCCTGTTACAGGCTGGGCCCAAGGCAGATGGATTCACAGTAGATCCTAATTCTCCCACTCTTCACCCTGCCTGTGTGCAAAAGAGAAGACAGACAGACAGAGGTAGAAATTGATTATGGTGAGATTTACTGGAATAGATGGTGGATAGCCAATATTTCCTTAACCAGAAACACCAAACTGCTATCCGACCCCTAGCAACGATGCCCCACTAATTCTGAGTGTTCCGATCCCTAAAATGCAAGTCTTTTTTTTCTAGAGATGCCCTCAGGGTCGTTGTTCCTTCTAGAGATATCCTGAGCACTGCCCAAGTCAGTTAAGTCTGGCTGCTTTGTTCTAGGTAGTCTGTTAAGCTCTTGGAGGTGCAAGGGAGAATTAAAACCGTTAAAAAGTTCAGTCTAGGCTGGGCGCAGTGGCTCATCCTGTAATCCCAGCACTTTGGGAGACTGAGGCAAGAGGATTGCCTGAGCCCGGGGGTTCAAGACCGACCTGGACAACCTGGTGAGACCTCGTCTCTACAATAAATCATAAAAATTAGCCAGGCGTGATGGTGTGCATCTGTAGTTCCAGCTACTTGGAAGGCTGAGGTGGAAGGATCGCCTAAGCCCAGCAGGTCGAGACTGTGGTGGCTGTGAGCGTGCCACTGAACTCCAGCCTGGGCGACAAGAGTGAGACTCCAACTCAAAAAAAAAAAAATTCAGTTTAGTAGAAAAGATGAACAAAGATAAGGTAAACTGATGCATGAAACAGAGGCAGTCCAGAAGTAATGCAAAGGAGAAAGTTATTAAGCTGGAGAAAACTAACCAGGATGATGCCCGATCAGTATTTTGAAGGACAAATAGATGGTTACCAAGGCATCAAAGAATGGAAGAGGGTGTTTCAGGTAGTGACAATATCCTGGACAACATGACAAGGAGTCCATACCTGTCAGGAAGGTCCAGACTGTCAGAGATGAGACTTGGGAGTGAACAGGTCAGAAGGTGACAAGCTTGGAAAGACTCATCGGTATATTGGGCAGCCCCTAGGAAGCCTGTAGAAATGCTGAAAAGATTCTCACTAGCCCCTCATTTCATGAACAAACTCCTCTCCTGCCTGGAGTTTAAGACCCTGAATAATTTTCTTGCACTTTATCTGATCAATCCTGCTATCTCTTGGCAGTTTTTTCCTTGGTCAGTAGATTCTTTCTCCAACCCTCAAGCACACTGCATCAGTTCAAAACCTCACACTGTGCCACCTAGCAAAAGAGAAAGGCCTAAAGGGTCTAGCTTCAGAACCACAAAATGGAGCCAAGAGTGATTTGGAGCTGAGCGGCAACACACTGATAACGGGCACCCCAGCCACGCTTACGCCTTTGCCTCCTCCCTAGAGAAATCTCTTCCCACCCATTTATCTAAACCCTATCCATCCTTCAGGATGCCCGAGATGCCACCTCCCACATTCTAAAACATATGATTACTCATGTTTGTGGCGTTCCAGAACTCCTAATTCTGAATTGCATGCTGACTTGTATGCTGAATTGTATTCACTCAGGACTAACAGTTTTTTTGTAATTACAAAATATGTGTGTGATTTTTTTTCAAAGTTAGATAGTCTCTGGCCGGGCTCGGTGGCTCAGCCTGTAATCCCAGCACTTTGGAAGGCCGAGATGAGAGGATTGCCTGAGCCCGCGGGTTTGAGATCCACCCAAGCAACTTGACTAGACTTCGTCTCTACAATAAATAAAAAAAAAATTAGCCGGGCATGGTAGCACGTGCCTGTAGTTCCAGCTACTCGAAGGCTGAGGCGAATGATCGCTGGAGCCCAGCAGGTCGAGGCTGCAGTGGCCGGGAGTGTGCCACTGCCCTCCAGCCTGGGTGACAGAATGAGACTCCAACTCTAAATAAATACATAAATAAATAAATAAATAAAGTTATAGTCTCATCTCCCATAGATTCCCATGGTTACCATTTTGACCATGTTCTTTCAGACTTTTATTTTTCCTACATGTGCTGCCAAACATAGATAT
>CAUYQG010042199.1:0-14431 GCA_963574415.1 Tarsius wallacei
GCTCCCGGCCACCGCAGCCTCGACCTGCTGGGCTCCGGCGATCCTTCCGCCTCAGCCTTCCAAGTAGCTGGAACTACAGGCGTGCACTACAACGCCTGGTTGATTTTTTGACTTATTGTAGAGATGAGGTCTCGCTTGCCCAGGCGGGTCTCGAACCCGCGGGCTCAGGCAATCCACTCACCTCAGCCTCCCAAAGGCGCGGGATTACAGGCTGAGCCACCGAGCCCGGCTTCTAATCTATATCTTTGTCAGAAACAAATTGACCAACTAGAGTACAGTGTCAATGTCCAGTTTGTGTGTGTGTGTGTGTGTGTGTGTGTGTGTGTGTGTCTTTAGCCTTATGGGTGAAACACAGCTTCTCAAAGTTACTCAGGTCAGCTCCCTTCTTTCCATCTTCTTCACTCTGCTTCTGTGATTCATTTGTCAGAGTCTGCACCCCAACTTCCACTTCCCACATCCTGGTAGATTTTCTAAATTTCCAAACAGTAAAATTCACTCTTTGTAGTATATGGTTCTCTGGATATTGTTAGATGACAGAGTTGTGCCTCCACCACACTGAGTCCTTTCATCTCCCTCAGCCTTCCCACTTGCTTTCCTTTAGGATCACCCCTTCCGCCAACTCCCAAACCCTGGCAAGACGGATCTGGCTTCTGTCCCTATAACTGCTATTTCCAGAATGTCATAAGAATAAACATACAGTCTGAAGCCTTATTTTTCGAGTATAATTTATATGTTATTCATAGGAATAATATTTGCAATTGTTTATCAAAGTCAAAAAGAAATCATTTTCTAAAAAAATAAGTTTTGCATAAATAATTGAATAAAGTTTTTTATATGAAATTTTTTATAAATAAATATCTTTTTCTTGAGTATGTTTTCTTTTTTAGAGATAGGGTCTTGCTCTGTCATCCGGCTGGTGTGCAGTGGCATGATCATAGCTCACTGCAGACTCAAACTCCTGAGCTCAAGCAGTCCTCCCACCTCAGCCTCCTGAGCAGCTGGGACTACAGGTACTCACCACCACACCCAGTCTTGAGTATATTCTTGAGTAGAAAACATGTTATAACTGAGAAAACATTCCTAGCTGGGTGTGGTGGCTCATACCTGTAATCCCAGCATTTTGGAAAGCCAAGGTAGGAAGAAGGATTTCTAGATCAGACTGGGCAGCATAGCAAGATCCTATCTCTACAAAAAAAAGATAAAAACATTAGCTGGATATGTGGTGCATACCTATAGTCCCAGCTACTTGGGGGGCTGGAATGGGAGGATTACTTGAGCCCAAGAGTTCAAGGCTGTAGTGAGCTATGATCATGCTACTGCACTCCAGCCTGGGCAACAGAGTAAGACTTCATCTTAAAAAAAAAAAAAGACATTCCCTAGTCCCTCTGTTTGTCTCCCAGCTACCAGCTGCAGCAGGAGGGAGACACACTGAATATTATATAAAGGAAATAAAAAAATTTCAAATAATTGATCATTTGATGAATTAGCTTTCAAAAAAGTACCTAGAGTTATTAGATGAGGACCTCCCTAAAACAGGACTTTTAACAAAAGTCACCATGGATTTTGGTGATGGGAACTTTTTTTTTTTTTTAAGAAAATGCTAGACAGAAACCTCTTGAAATCCACTATTTTTTCTTAATTCCTGTTTCCATGTTTTGTGGTCTTGGATGTGCTTATTTGCTTCTTTCTTTGCTGGGACATTACAACTGCCTTTTTGCTGGATTCTGGCCTCTATCTTCTACTCACATAGGTGATCAGAGTGTTCTTGGGGAAAAAATGTGTCCCATTACATCTTAAAATGATCTGATGGCTTCCTCCTGTTACAGGATGAGATTTTGCCTCTTGAGGGTGGCATTCAAAGCCACACATTAGCCCCCAGCCTCATCTCCCTTTGCCACACTATCCAGTCCCACAGGTCTTCTGACTGCTCACTGGCCATGCCATGCCCAGACTTGTACAAGCTGTTTGCTGGCCTGGCATTTCCCCTTCTGCTCCTTGAAAATGCCTGCTAACTCTAATCCAAATGTCACTCTCCACGTGAGTCAGCCTCTCCTCCCGGTTGTCAAGTCACACATTTCCTCCTGTGGTACTTAAATGTACACCACTTGGTGTATTGACCTATAATGTATCCATTAACATGCCTGTTTTCTTCACCAAACTGTGACCTACAGGTTCATCCTGGTCTCTGAGGTTTCTCAGGACCTCGTGTCAAGCAGGTGTTCAGTAAAAATGTTGAATGAATGAATGAATTAAGAAATGAGCAAGGAAGATTATAATTATTTTAGAAGTTTTGACAAATGTATTTACCTGTGTAACCAACAGGCCAGTCAACATATAAACATTTCTGTCCCCAGGAAAGTGCCCCCTTCCTAAAAATCCTTACCCTCATGGGAGATCTGATCTCTGTCCCCATAAATTAGTTTTACCTATTTTTGAATTTCATGCAAAGGGAATCATACAGTAGGTACTCTCATGCGCTTGCCTTCTCTACAGCTGTTAAAAACAGTTTTGTATTTAATATTGTAAAATGTACCTAGAGAAACAGCCTGCTCTTGTTTAGGGCTCTGGCAAAGATTCAGGCTGAGAATCCCAGAAGCTGAAGCGATTTAACACAGGGTGAAGTTGATAAAATAGAGGCTAGTGACTCACTCTCAGGGAGATAGAGTCAGTAAGGTGCGTGTGAGGTAGCAAGTTGCGCCAGAAGCCTTGGCAGGGCCCAGCCTTCAGCAAGACCCAGTGCTGACACTTATGTGTGTATCCCAGTCTGAGGTTTTGCAAGGGCTGCTGAAAATCTAGACCCTAACAGGGCGAGCTGAGCCTGCCCTTGCAGAAAGTGGGAGCACATTCTCCCTGCCCAGGATGGCTGCTGGGCTGGTAGCCCACAAGAGAGAAAGGTGGCGATTTATACCTGCAGCCCAGAGCAGACATGAATGGCCAGGAAAAGTGGCCACACCCAGAGGGTGGCTCCATTAGCAAGTCCTTCCCTGCCTCTTGACATTAAAGTATGATCACTTTCCCCTTCTGCATGTTCTAGGTGCACAAATAGATTGTTTTCCTGCTGTGTAACGCAAATCTGTAAAGTCCAGCACCTGCCTTCTCCCATCTGTCCTGACTCCATTCTTCCATCAGCCCAGAGGCTCAGGGGAGTGTGGAAGGACTGGGGAAGAAAAATGGGACAGATGTGAGGTCTCTAAACCTCTCTTCACAGTGACGTCTAAACACACATAGAATCTGGCTCCCACATACAGCAGATGCATTTATTTAATAATTCAGTCCCTAACCTTAAGGATGGTGATAAGTCTGCTTTTAGGGACACTCGGGACACCGTCTCCCAGTCAACTCCATGGCTGTGGAAGGACACTTGTCTCTGGAATCAGTTTCAGTTGCTCTTGGCCCGTCTTGGACTCCATAATAGCCTGGAGGACATGGACCAAGGTTGGGACTATGGGGGTGGTAGAGATCTGTGGTGAAGAGGTTTCTTAGGCACAGAGAGTGTCTCTAGAAAACAAAAGAATGATTAATTTCAGAGTTATGCCCCTCTTCCAGGGCTCTCCCATCCCAAGCATCCCCCATCTCTGCCTATCCTCTACCTCCTCAGTGCTTCTATTGACTCCTTTTTCCTTCGTCAATTTCCTCTGAATATATGCTGACTTTTCAGACCCCCTGTGTTGCTGGTTTTAACCTATTGTTTCTATGTCTCATTTTGTCACTCTCTTCTGATTTCTCATTCCCTGTCACACTCAAAATGGCCCTGCTCTCTCTACTCTGCTTTTTTCCTCACTCTCCTGCACTCCCTCCCTCAGAAAAAGGGATTCCTATACATCAGGCACTCACAAAACAGAAGACGATCCCAATAAAGAGAATCACAGCCATTGCAACTGAGGCCAGGGTAACTAGGACGACTTCCCAAGGTGTCAGGTGTCCCTGAGGTTTTTTCTCATTCCCTGGAGAGGCAGCACTTGTGTTGGTGGCACTGGAGTTTGTAGCTGTTGTGGTAGTTCCACTGGGAGGTGTGGTTGATCTGAGGGGGTTGGTTGATCCAGGGAAGGTAGCTGATCCAGGGGTGATGGTTGATTCAGAGGAGGTGGTTGATTCAGGGAGGGTGGCTGATTCAGGGAATTTGGTTGATTCAGAGGAGATGGTTGATTCAGGAGGGTTGACTGATCCAGGGAGGGTGGTTGATCCAGTAGTGATGATTGATCCAGGGGAGGTGATTGATTCAGGGCGGGTGGTTGATTCAAGGAATTTGGTTGATTCGGAGGAGGTGGTTGATTCAGGGAGGGTGGTTGATATAGAGGAGATGGTTGATTCAGGGAAGGTGGTTGATCCAGGAGTGATGGTTGATCCAGGGGAGGTAGTTGATCCAGGGAAGATTGTTGTGGTGATTCCACTGGAAGGTTTGTTTGGTGTAGACAGGATGGTTGTGGTATCACCATTGGGTGTTACAGCTATTAAGAAAGGATGGCTGGTTAGCTCCACTGGAAATTTGGTTTTGTTCTGTAACTACTACTACTACTTGTAATAACAATGACAATAATGACTGTCATTTATTGAGTGTTCACTCTGTTCTAGACATTGTACTAAGTCTACTAAGTACTACAAATTAGTATTCAAACCCTTACAATAGCTCCATGAGATAATAGATAGGAAATTAATTAATAGATGGGAAAATTAGTAGAGAGGAAAACTGAGGTTTAAAGAAGTTGAGCAACTGGTCCCAGGTCAGACAGTTAGTAGGTAATGAGATAGGGATTTAAACCAAGGCAGTCTGACCTCAGAGCCAGCCCTTAACCCATGTACTATTTCACATCCCAGATTTAGGGGAGTCACAAAACCAGG
The DNA here is from genome assembly GCA_963574415.1 of Tarsius wallacei. NCBI lineage: Eukaryota > Metazoa > Chordata > Mammalia > Primates > Tarsiidae > Tarsius > Tarsius wallacei. Next base: position 4,840 of record CAUYQG010042199.1, read on the forward strand.
GGTTACAGGGTGATGGTATTATTCATTCTCCAACTATTCACAATACTCTCCTGCTAAAGATGGTAAGAAAAAAATTTAAAGGCCCACATGTACATATCAAGTTACTCTCCAGATGGTATTATGTCCTTCTTCTAGGGGAGAGATAATCAGTTTTGAAGGGGATAGTAATGTGCATTTTTGCTACATCGGGTAATTCTTCTGAACACAAAAATCTGGGAACCACTGTGTTATGGGACCCCAGATGGCCTTGACACATGGTCTAGTAAAGAGTATGTCACATGTAACTTGAAACAAAAAGATATCCTGGAATTCAAGGAAGGAACTCAATCTCTTTGGTTGGTTAGTTAAAGTTAAGGTGAGACTAGGCTTGGGTTTTTTGTTGTTGCTGTTGTTTTGTTTTTTGGTCGGTTTTTTTTTTTTTGAGTCTGGGTCTCACTCAGTTACCCAAGCTGGAGTGGCACAATCTCATCACAGCCTCAACCTCCTGGGCTCAGGAGATCTTTCCACCTCAATCTCCCAAGTAAGTGGGACTCCATACACTGTCACCATGCCCAGCAAATTTTTTTTATTTTTTGTTTTTTAAAGGGAAGAGGTTTTGCTATGTTGCCCAGGCTTGGCAACTCCTAGGTTCAAGCAATCCTCTTGCCTTGGCCTTCCAAAGTGCTGGGACTACAGGTGTGAGACACTATGCTTGCCTGGGCTTCTTTCCCTCTATATCATGCCTATTTTCTGCCCTGTTCTGATTTTCCATCATAGTAACAACCAAATGCTTAGCCTCCAAGATGCTTATCTACCCTGCCCTCATTGATGGCCTTATTTCCTCCTGGAATACAGGTGCTGCCCTTCACCTTCTGCATTTGTTCTTGCTTTAGTGTTGTTCAAAATAATATAAGGATTGCAAATTTAGATTTTGGGAAAGAATTCCAAAACCTCTGTTGGTGCCTCTGCTTAGGGTTAGGTTCAGAGTTAAGAGTTAGGAGTGAGATGAAAAGTTGGCCTGTGGAGAGGAAATAGATTTGTTTTGTGCTGTTCAGGGCCATAAAACATGAGTCAAAGCCATGATGGGGAAAATTCTAGAAAGAATTAAACTATACACGTGTGGAACAGCAATTCTCATGAAATGTTTAATTAGAGGCCAGGTGATCACTGTCAGAGATGTTAGACATGATCCCTGCCTACTATGGGTGACCAGACGCTAACTTTAAGATCCCTTTCAACTCTAATGCATCTGTATTTGGGATTGACTTATTGTAGATAAAATAGATCAGATTTCTGAGCAGAAGAGTTGCTACTGGGAACACATTGGAGGACAGATGCTGGGCTGGGTTGGAGAGAGCAGAGCAAACTAAAGACCCTTTCATTAGTTTGATGAGAATGAGAGTTAAGAGGACAGAATGTACATCCCAGGAGTTTTCAACACTTTTCCAAACTCCATTCAAACTCCAAGATTATCCTCTTTTAAACAAATTCACTTACCATTTCTTAAAAGTAGAAGAAGGTGAAACAGCCAGCATGCAAGGGAAAATGTTTTTCTCTTCATCTTGAGATAGTCTATCTGTGTAAGGCTGGAAGGGAGGGCTCCTGAGTTCCAGATGAAATTAAAGCCTAGAAAGGAAAGGAAAAAAAAATGAGTCTTCAGGGTAGAGTCTCAAGGTGGAGATCTGAGGGCTGGACTTCTGGGAGTTTGGGTCTCCAAAGAATGGGTCCTCAACCTGAAGCGAAGCACCAACAGGGGGACCTGGGCTGCAGGGGTGCTTGGACGTCTGTTCCCTGAGTCTCCCTCCACAGAATGTTGTCTTTCAAAGAAGGGTTTTATAGCATCATCTGGGCTGGGCAGGGGCTGGACATGTAGCCTGTTGTTCTTTCAGCCATGAGCAGTGACAAAATGCCTGAGCTTAAAGAAGAGGGTATAGTGGCCAGGAGGTGTGTGAAGATGGTGAATGACCTGGTCCCATTAGGTGGAGCCTGGGAGGAGCAGGAAGTAGGACAGTTCAAGGAGATCAAAGCTGTCAAAGTGCAGGGGACCCACCCTCTTAGGAAGAGAGGGGGATAAAAACCTGTTCTAGCTTGAGACCTCATTTCCTAGACAAGAAGTCCTGAGTGGTTGAGATCACTACACGGGAGGAGATGTGTGAGAAGGAAACCCCCACAAACATAATTTAGTGGGCAAGATCTAGAAAGTGAGACTCGGTATGGATGAGCACTGCAGACTGGACCTCTGAGCATTGCTGAGGGTGTGGTAGGCACACAAACACACCTTGAACAAGTAGGGGTAGGGAAATAGACACTGGGGTCTCTGGGGCATAGGAGCTGGAGATGAGAGGAGTGGAGGTGTAGGCTTTTGAGGAGATGGGACCAGTGGTATACTAGTGTCAGTGCTTACCTGTTTGCAAGAAACCATTGCTAAATCGAGATTGTTTACAACACAACCATCATTGAAAATTAATTTGAATTGACTTATAACTAACTAAATTATATTTAAAACAAAAGTAAAAAGTAAAAATACCCCAAACTTTCTAATTATCTTACTACATTTTGCCATTATCTCTGCCCATGAAGTTAGGTACTTCTGGGGAGGATAAAGCAACTCCATCTTGAATGCTAATGCCATGTTGATTAACTCCATTTCCCAGAATGACTCTAAGATTTCTACTTTATCTACTGTTAGCACATACTTACTGCAAATCCTGCCCTTAGACAAATTCCTACACATCCCTTCTGAATCACACATACCCATTCCCTACAGTATAAGCCCTGGGCCTCGTAGGGCAACATGGCAGAGATCTGCCAACTCATGGCCGCTCAAGACATGGCTACCATTTGTAAATCCCTATTACATGTTTCTTTCTGAGAAACTGTATTTGTCAGCCTCTTTCTTTAGCCTCTCAGCTTCCCTGGCCTTTGGAAGTCAGTTTGCATAGATCTGTTCACTGTGGAGCATTTAGAAAGCTAGTCAGGAGTGGAGAAACCAAAAAGTGGGAAAGGAAAATGAAGCATCTATGGGGGAGATCCCAGGGTGGCCAGCCACTTCTTTGTAGAGTGGAGTGGCTCATCTTTCAGATGCTTGTGGACCACTGTGTGAGCATGAGAATGCCCTGAAAATGCCAGCATGTTTAGCTGAGAGCCACTGATTACATAACAGTAAGAAAGGGTAGAGAGTAGCTGCTGCAGTGGATGGCCACTTCTGTGGGTTGCCCATTTGGCGATGGAAGCCTAGATAGCACCAGAAGCAAAGTAAAACAGCTTGAGGAGGAATTAGGAAAAAAAATTTGTTTTAAGAGCTCTATGGTCAAAAGCTGACTTAATTAAAGATGATATTTAGGCTATATATGTATATATTTGTATTGTTTTAGGGCCTCTGATGACTGAATTCTTTTTCTCCTTTTACTTCTATTTGTCCTTCCTTCCTCTTGGCACCCTCAATGTCTCATGAGGTTACCTAAAAAAAAATTCTCACAGCCTGGAATCCCTTAAGGAAAACAGAAAAGGTGCCACAGCCTCCTCTTTTTTGGGAGGATCCCTTTTTTTCCCCTCCCCTGGAATCCCGAGAGATGTGAATGGACAGATTCCTCTCAGGTCTGAAACTCAACTTTTCTGTTACTTGATCTCTTTTGCTTTGGGGGGGAACAAAAGATGACTTTGTACTGTGAGAGGATTTGGCCTTGGTGTGTGTAATGGCTGGTGAGTCACTGGTGAGAGCTGCAGTGTTAGAGATGGCTGACAGTGGGTGTTTACAATAAATGGTTATTGCTATGGGGGTACTTGTTTCTTTGTGTGTTTGGATAAGAAAAGTATATGAATGGCCAGGCGCAGTGGCTCACGCCTGTAATTCCAGCACTTTGGGAGACTGAGGTAAGAGGGTTGCCTGAGCCCATGGGTTTGAGACCAGCCTGGGAAATCTGGCAAGATCTCATCTCTAAAAAAAAAAAAGAAAGAAAAAAAGAAAGAAAAGTATGTGAGAGTTTGAGCACCTAGGGACTATGAAAACACTCCTCACTGAGGGATAAGATTCCCATGGAGGATGAGCTAATCACAGAGTGGATTGAATGGTACCCACCAGCATCGGGGTGGGGGTGGGGTCCTTAGAGTGAGGTGCACTGTGGAAACATTTCCCGGTACAATCCCATGGCATTTCCCTCTTTTTGGAGACCTAGGATTCAGTGTAAAGATGAGATCCTTGACTGGGAGTGTTGGCTCATGCTTATAATCCCAGCACTTTGGGAAGCTGAGGCAAGAGGATTGCTTGAGTCCAGGAGTTTGAGGCTAGCCTAAGCAACGTAGTGTGACCTTGTCTCTACAAAAAATTTTAAAAAATAAGCCAGGCATGGGGGCATGCAACTGTAGTCTCAGCTACTCCGGAGGCCGAGTCAAAAAAATCATCTGAGCTTAGGAGGTTGAGGCGGAGGTGAGTCCTGATTGTGCCACTGCGTTCAGCCTGGGTGACACAGAGACCCTGACTCAAAACAAAAACAAAAGGAGGGGGATCCTTGATATGGGGAGACCTAAGTGTTCTGCTTTCAACTGTGCCTGCTTTTCTCATATTTAAATATTAGGCCCTGAAAACTACATGCTTTTTTTGCCCTATTAATTAAAGGGCCCCATCTTAAAGTCAGTAATCTAATTAAAAAACAAGCTAAGTGGAAAAGACCACCTATAAAACTAAATCAGTATGAAATTTTACATCTATAAAGAAAATCTCCATTTGTAAGAACATCTTCCTCTCTGCAGCAAACCTCTAGAAACTTTTATTCTGGGGACGACCATGACTTAGGTTTTATATAACAAACTGTACCTTTGTTTAAAATGTTTTTTCTTTTTCTTTTTCTCTTTGTCTCTCTCTCTCTCTCTCTCTTTTTTTTTTTTTGAGTCAGTTTCACTCTGTCACCCAGGTTGGAGTGCAGTAGCATTCTCATGGCCACTGCAGCCTCAACCTGCTGGGTTCAGGAGATCCTTCTGCCTCAGCTTTCCAAGTAGCTGGAACTACAGGTATGTGCCACCATGCCCGGCTAATTTTTTTTTTTTTTTTAATTTATTGTAGAGACAAGGCCTCACTATGTTGCTTAGGCTGGTCTCGAACCCCTGAGCCCAGGAAATCCTCTTGCCTCTGCCTCCCAAAGTGCTGGGATTACGGGCATGAGCCACTGCACCCTGCTAAAATGCTTTTTTTGTCAATCTTGTACCCATGTTTGTCTTTGTCTCAGCAGATGATGGTGTTTAGATATAAGCTCTGTGCCTTTGAGATGTAAATTGCACCTAAAATTATGGCCTCATGCAAACAGAATTACCTAGCTAACAATTGCTTAGGGTAATAGAACAGGTAATCAAGAGATTGATGGTCTCAAATGGGCTGAGGGGAAAACTGTTTGAAAACTGGCAAATGAAGAATTTTGTAAGTATATAAGATCTGTTTGTTTGTATGCCTATATATTTATATGTATCATGTATATGTGATATTTTAATACTAAAATATATAAAAGAGCTCTAATTAATTGGCTTAAAGTAAAAGTAAAACACTTAAATATTTTATCTGAAAAATGAAACTAACTCAAATGCTTTCTAGTTCACATGACTTTAGTGATTTCTGGTAAATAAAACTAGTTTTTAAATTATGAGCAAAATAAAATAGGAAAGTCTTCAGAATTGTTAGTATTAAATATAATTCAGACATTTTCTAATGGGTCTACTGGTCCAACAGGTTTAGGTATCTCTGATAAATTTTTGTTTGCTTGTTTTCGTTTTTGAGTTGGAGTCTCACTCTGTCGCCCAGGCTGGAGTGCAGTAGCACGCTGCTCACGGCCACTACAGCCTCGACATGCTGGACTCAGGCTATCCTTCTGCCTCAGCCTTCCAAGTAGCTGGAATAACAGGCACAAGCCACCACGCCTGGCTAGTTTTTGTGATTTATTGTAGAGACAAGATCTGACCAAGTTGTGCATGCTGGTCTCGAACCCCCCGGGCTCAGGCAATCCTCTCACTTCAGCCTCCCAAAGCACTGGGAGGGATTACAGGCTGAGCCCGGCCTGATAAATGTTTTAAGGTCATAAAACTGTTGCTACTATATTTTGATACTTTATTAATTTTTCTGTGAGCTTATATCTTTGGAGTTGAACTTTTATATTCTGAGTTCTAGACAAGTGACCATGGTGAAGCCTGGGGACAACACCTGGGTCCCATCACCCTGGCCTACCTGTGCCTCTTAGGAGGAATTAGATTCTCCAAGCATTATCTCCACAGCTCTGCCCTTTGTTCTGGGGTCTGCATCTGGTACAAAGTTAAAATTGCATACTTTAAAGGATTTTCAGAAGAAATTAGGACTACTAGGAGTTAAAATAGAAGTTAATATATATATGAAGGGGAGCAAAAAAACCCCCAGAATTTATTTATAAAAAATAATTTATAAAGAAGTAATTTTGTCTAGTTTAGAGTTTATTTAAATGTTGCTTCAAAATAAAAATAAAAATGATACAGATAAAACTAAATAGATCTAAAAGTTGGAAGGAAATAGAAAAATTTGTAAAAAGATATAAAAGATTTATGGAGGCCAGGCATAGTGGCTCATGCCTGTAATCCCAGTATTTTGTATTATTAGAAATAAATAAAGAAAATAGAAGGTTTATGGAAATCTTATCTTGTGTGGTCAAAAGCTGACTGAGAGCACCCTGTTCTAAGGCAAGAATCTTAACATATCTAAGTAAAAAGACATTTTTTTTTTCTCTAGAACTGACTGGAGTTAGAGAACTTGTGCAGTCTTGCTCACATATTGGCTGTTTTTCTGAGTTACAAGTTTCTCACCTATTTAATGGGGATTATAATCTGAACTTCATAGGGTTGTTGTGAGGACTAAATAGTGATGTATACAAAAGTTCCCAGTACAGTGTTTGACACATAGATGTTATTTAGAAGCCGGGCTCGGTAGCTCAGCCTGTAATCCCGCGCTTTGGGAGGCTGAGGTGAGTGGATTGCCTGAGCCCACGGGTTCAAGACCCACCCGGGTAACTTGGCGAGACCTCATCTCTACAATAAATAAAAAATTAGCCGGGCATGATAGCGCACGCCTGTAGTTCCAGCTACTTGGAAGGCTGAGGTGGAAGGATTGCCGGAGCCCAGCAGGTAGAGGCTGCAGTGGCCGGGAGCGACCACTGCACTCCAGTCTGGGCGACAGAGTGAGACTCCAGCTCAAAAAAAAACAAAAAACAAAAAAAACTCTATTAGGTTTATGGTTAAAATTATCCATCATTTATATCCTGCCACCTTCCACACATTGTTTAAGGTATCTCTCTGTAATAAAAAATATAAAATTAAAAATTCAGAACAAGAAGATAATATATTGGAATAGGAGAAAGAGAACAATGAAAATCTGAATGCAGGATGCAGTCTGCAGCGGGAGGCAGCTCTCTCAAGTCATGCGAGGAGCCCTGGAGTGCTCATGAGCCCTGGCCAGGCTCAGAAACCTCTGTTCTTTGTCAGACTGACAGTATTCATGTCTCCCGTCCTCTCTGACTTCTGCCCCTGTCATTCTGTCTTGATAGTGTCCAAAGGCCTTTGTGGGCTGACCCACTGCAGCCCTGCTAAGAAGATACAAGCACAATTTTCACCCTCAGTGGGACAGAAATGTCAAAGGAAAAAAGAATTGTGCTTTTTGAAGCCAATGTAGTAAGGACATCTGGATTGAAAGGCAGAACTCAAAGGGACCAGGGACAATACTTGGGCCCCTCCCCTTTGCATCTAAAAAGGTCTCCCTTGGTGCTAAATTCTGGGAGATTTTGAATTTTGTTCCCCTTATTCTTTAATCTCTCTGTCCCCCCAGATGCCCTTTGCTATGATCTACTTTGTCTTTTTGATTTCTGCTTTTCTGCTCCTTCTTTGTCTCTATAGTATGCTATGCTTTCTTGTTTGTGTCTGCTTCTTTTTATTCCGACAATCTGTACATTTCATTGTTTTTAATTATGGCATCTTTCAATGCTACTATTTCCATGTATTTCATACACACACCCTACCCCTACCAAGTGTGATCTATTTCACCAACAGCTTGCTCATTAGTCAAATACTCACAAGGCAGAATCCAAGTTCTACCAACAGAACAATAGTAGGCACAGCTGAAGTGGGAGAAACAGGGATTACTCCCCAAAGCTGTCACAGGATGGCAGTCCTGTTTATTGCTGGTTGTGCCTTGAACAACAGTATTCACATGGGGATGATTGTTTGTCTTCCAGGGCTGGTATTACCTGAGACAGAAGTGGTCCCAGAGCTGGTAATGACTGAGATGGAGTTAGTTGTGTCTTTTCCCATGATGGCTGTGCTTTGTTCTTCTTGCTCAAAATTTATTTGGTTGTTTGATGTCTTTTTGGTTTCATGCAAATCTTAGATTGTTTTTCTATTTCTATTTTAAAATGTCATTGGGATTTTGATGGAGATTGCATTAAATCTGTAGATCTTTGTGGACAGCATGGACATTTCAGCAATATTTATTATTCTAATTCATGAACATGGGATGTCTTTTCATTTATTTGTGTTTGCCTTAATTTCTTTCATCAGTGCTATGAGGCTTCCAGTGTATACATCTTTAACCTTTGTTAAGTTTATTCCTAAGTAGTTCACTCTTCTTGATGCTATTGTAAATGGGATTTCCTTAATTTCCCATTTTGGGACAATTCATCGTTAATGTATAGAAATGCAACTAATTTTTTTTTTTTTTTTTGAGTTGGAGTCTCACTCTGTCGCCCAGACTGGAGTGCAGTGGCCGCTTCCGGCCACTGCAGCCTCAACCTGCTGGACCCCAGCGATCCTTCCGCCTCAGCCTTCCAAGTAGCTGGAACTACAGGCGCACGCTACCACACCCGGCTAGTTTTTTGATTTATTGTAGAGATGAGGCCTCACCAAGTTGCCCAGGCGGGTCTCGAACCCGCCGGCTCAGGCAATCCACTCACTTCAGCCTCCCAAGGGATTACAGGCTGAGCCACCGAGCCCGGCTGCAACTAATTTTTATATGTTGATTTTATGTCCTGTGACTTTGTTTATTAGCTCTAAGAGCTTTTTTGGCAGAGTTTTTAGGATTTTCTACATACATGATTATGTCATTTGCAAACAGAGATAATTGTATGTCTTCTTTTCAGATTTATATGCCTTTTACTTCTTTTTCTTGCCTAATTGCTTTGACTAGGACTTCCAGTATTATGTTGAACAGAAATGGGCATTCTTTATATTTTTATTTTTTGAGACACAGTCTCACTCTGTTGCCCAGACTGGAGTGCAGTGGCATAATCATGGCTTACTGCAGCCTGGCACTCCTGTGCACAAGTGACCCTCCGGTCTCAGCCTCCTGAGTAGCTGGGACTGCAGATGCATGCCAACATGCTTGGCTAATTTTTATGTTTTTTGTTGGGGTGGCGTCTCATGTTGCCCAGACTGGTATGGAACTCCTGGCCTCAATCAATCCTCCCACCTCAGCTTCCCAAAGTGCTGAGATTACAGGTGTGGGCCACCATGCCCAGCCTTTTCAGACTGGGCATCTTTGTCTTGTTTGAGATCTTAAAGGAAAAGTTTTAAGTTTTTCACCATTGAGTATGATGTTAGGTGTGGACTTGCATATATG
>CAUYQG010042201.1:0-27404 GCA_963574415.1 Tarsius wallacei
AAAAAAAAATCAACAAAAAGATTCAGAGTCTCAACTTGATGGTTGACCAAATAGACTTAGTAGATTCATACAGAATACTACAATAAACAAGCACAGAATATACATTCTACTCATCACCACTTGGAACATACTTCAAGACTGATCACATCTTCGACCACAAATCAAGCATAAACAAATTTCATAGGACCAAAATACAGCCATGCACATTCTCGGACCATAGTGGAATATAAATAAATATCAACACCAACAGAATTCCCCCAAGTCCCACAAAGACATGGACACTAAACAGGACAACGCTGAACAACTCCTGGGTTAACACAGAAATCAAAACAGAGGTTTTGTTCCTGTAAACAAAAGAAAATGAAAAAAAACTTACCAAAAGTTCTGGGATGCCATGAATGCAGTTTTAAGAGGGAAATTTATATCTTTATGAACACAAAACAAGAAAATGGAAAGATCACAAGTAAACAGCCTAACAAATCCCCTGAGGGAGCTAGAAAGAAAAGACTACAAAATGCTAACTTTAGCGAGAGAATCCAAATCACCAAAGTAAAAGCCCAAATATGGCATGTAGAAGACAAATCATCATAGAAAAAATCAACAAAACACAAAGTTGGTTCTTTGAAAGGACAAATAAGATTGATGGACCCCTAGGTGGAATGACCAAGAAAAGTGAGAAAGAACCCACGCAAACACAATCAGAAATGCAAAAGATCAAACACAACTGACCACAAAGAAACACAAATGATTATTAGAGACTACTGTGCAAACCAGTATGGAAACAAACTTGATAACCTAAATGACATGTAGGACTTTCTCACATTACACAACCTCCCAAGGTTGAAACAAGAAGACAATGAGACACTAAATAGACCAATAACAAGCCAGAAAATTGACTCATAAGAAAATCATAAGAAATCTACCTATAAAAAAAAGTCCTGCACCAGATGTCTTTTTAATGGCATTCTACAAAACCTACAAGAAGGAGATGATATCATTCCTGTTGAAAGTATGCCAGGCAATTGAGAAAAATGAAACTCTCCCCAAATCATTTTACAAATCTAACATCACACTGATAACCAAACTGGGTAAAGATCCAATTTAAAAAAAGAACTACAGGCCAATATCTCTAATGAACATAGATACAAACATTCTCAACAAGATTCTAGCAAATTGGATCCAACAATATACCTCAAAAATCATCCACCATGACCAAGTAAGCTTCATCCCCCAGTTGCAGGGCTAGCTCAACATCTGTAGGACCATAAATGTAATTAAATACATCAGCAGATGTAAAAACAAGAACCACATGATAATATTATTAGATACAGAAAAAGACTTTTGATAAAATCCAGCCTTCCTTCTTGATAAAAACACTTGAACACCTAAGTATAGAAGAAAAATATCTCAAAATAGTAAGCACAATCTGCAATAAACCCACAGCCAGTATATTGTCAAATGGACAAAAGCTGGAAACATTTCTCCTGAAACCAGAACAGGCCAACTCATTTTACAAATCTAACATCACACTGATAACCAACTGCCCACTCTCACCTCTCCTGTTCAACATTGTGTTGGAAGTCCTAGCTAGAGCAATTAGATAAGAGAAGAAAATTAGGTGTATCCAAATAGGAAAGGAAGAAGTTAAGTTATCCCTATTTGCTGATTATATGATCCTATACCTTGAAAATCCAACAGAATCCGTCAAAAATCTCCTTGCGCTGATAAAGGACTTTAGGAAAGCCTCAGGGTTCAAATTAAATGTGCAAACAATAGTCACATTCTTATACACCAACAACAAAGAGGCAGAGAACCAAATAAAGAGCACCATCCCATTCACAGTAGCCACCAAAAATTGAAATACCTCTGCATCTTTCTAACCTGATAAATGAATGACCTTTACAATGAAAACTACAAAACACTGCTCAAAGAAATCCAAGAAGACATAAACAAATGGAAAAAGATTCCATGCTCATGGGAAGGAAGAATCAACATTGTTAAGATGTCCATCCTATAAAAGGCAATCTAGAGATTCAATGCGTTGCCCACTAAATTACCAACATAATTCTTCTCAGACCTGAAAGTGATAATACAGACATTCATATGGAAACATAAACCACTATGAATAGTCAAAACAATCCTGAGCAAAAAAACAAAGCAGGAGATATCACACATCCAGACTTAAACTTTTTTTATAAGACTATTGTAATCAAAACAGCATGGTATTGGTACAAGAACAGGCATATAGTCCAATAGAACAGAATAGAGATCCTGAAAGCAAAATCTCAACTTCTTAACCAATTCATCTTTAACAAAACATCACCAACAACCACTGGGGAGAGGAGAAACTATTCAGTAAATGGTGCTGGGAAAATTGACTGGCCACATGCAGAAGATTTGCCAACTGTATATCTGGATCTACAAGGAACTCGAACATCCAGGATCTACAAGGAACTCGAATGTGCCAAAAGGGAAAAAGTAAACAGCCCCATTAAAAAGTAGGCAAAAGGCATGATTAGATAATGCTCAAAAGAAGATATATAGGCAGCCAACAGACATATGCAGAAGCGTCCAGCCTCACTAATCACCAGAGAAATGCAAGTCAAAGCCACATTGATATACCACCTAACTCCAATAAAAATGGTCATCATTAATAAAACAAACAACTATAGATGACGGCAAGGATATAGAGAACAGGGAACACTTCTACACTGCTGGTGGGAATGCATACTAGTTCAACCTCTATGGAAAACAGTGTGGCGATTTCTAAAAGAACTAGCAATTGACCTTCCATATGTCCACCCTACTGTGAATATACCTGGAAGAACTAAAATCATTACACAAAAAAAGATATCTGCACATGCAGGTTTATTGTAACACTATTCACAACAGCAAAAATATGGAAGCAACTGTGCTGCCCATCAAAACTGGACTGAGTAAAAAAAAAATATGGTGCATATACACAATTAAATATTATGCAGCCATTAAAAAGGTCATACATATGAACTTCACAGCAACTCAGATGGATTGAGAGTCTATAATACTCAGTTATCTATCAGAAAAACAAAGAACTGAGTATACGTGTTCTCACTCATACACAGACCCTGAACATTTACAATAATACTATAAGAAAGGGATTGGCAGCAGCAGGATACTGCTGGGGGCAAGTGGGGACAACATCAATAAAGGTATCTAATCTCAAACCAGGAACCAAAGGGAAGCTAAACTTTAGCTGTACGATGACCACTTGTATACCTAATCCTGAATTGTGCCCCACATCTTTAAAATAAAATAAAAATTAAAAACCAAAGCAACACACAAAATGGAAGAAAATATTTGCAAATTTTATCTGAGAAGGAATTAATAGAAGGACTATATTGAGAACTCTTAAAAGTCAACAACAAAAACCAAACAACTTGATTCAAAAGTGTACAAAAGGCATGAATTAGATATTTCTTCAAAGAAGATAAACAAATGGACAATACACGTATGAAAAGATGCTCAATATCATTAATCATTAGGAAAATGCAAATCAAAACTGCAGTGAGATACCACCTCACACAAATAATGATGACTATTATCAAAAAGCAGAAAATAGCAAGTGTTGTTGAGGATGGGATGAAATTGAAGCCCTTGAACACTGTTGGTGGGAATGTAAGATGGTACAAGAGCTGTGAAAAGTAGCCTGGCAAGTCTCTTAAAAATAGAAAATAGAAATAGCATATCATATAGCAATTTAACTTCTGGGTATATACCCCAAAGAACTGAAAGCAAGGTCTTTAAGAGTGGTATTCACACATCCACATTCTTAGTAGCATTATTCACAAGAGCCAAAATGTAAAAGCATCCCAACTATCCATCAGTGGATGAGTGGATAAGCAAAATGTGGTGTGCATATACAATGGAATATTATTCATTTTTAAAAATGAGGCTAAATCTTATATATGCTACAACATGGATGAACCTTGAGGACATTACACTAAGTGCATTAAGCCAGTTATAAAAAGACAAATGCAACCTTGAAATATATAGGGCTTAGGGGCATTAATTTCCTCCCCCTCATACAGTTAAAAATCCATGTACAACTTTTGACTCTCCAAAAGCTTAACTACTTAGTAACCTACTGTAGACCAGAAGACTCAACAATATCATAAACAGTTGATTACAAATATTTTGTGTTGTATATGTTATGTAATGCATTCTTACAATCAAGTAAACCAGAAAGAGAAAATATGAAGATCATAAGAAAAATTTATTTACTATTTACTAAGTAGAAGTGGATTATTATAAAATTATTCATCTTCATTGTCTTCATAATGGGTAGGCTGAGAAAAAGAGGTTGAACTTGCTGTTTCAGGGATGGCAGAGGTAGAAAAAAATCTGCTTCTAAGTGGACCCTCACAGTTGAAACCTGTATGGTTCAAAAAAGGCTCAACTGTACTGTATGATTTCATTTATATGAGACATCTATAATAGTCAAACATATAGAAACAGAGACTATAATGGTGGTTTTCATCCAGTGACAGAAACACAGGAAAAATGAGGATTTCTGTTCAAAAAGCATAAAACTTCAGTTATACAGGATAAGAAAGTGATATAGATTTGCTGTGCAAATCTATAATTAACAATACTTTAGTCTTTAGTCTATAATTAACAATACTGCATTTTGCACTTAAAATGTTAAGAGGATAGATTTTATATTCAGTGGTCCTATTATAATAAAAAATACATCATGTAGACTGTGTTTTCTTAACTGAACTGATGCTCTCTTAAAAGGGTGTGCTATGCATGAAAGAGAGTCCATAATTTTAATCTGATGGGTGCATTTCAAGGACCTACATGGTTGTGATTGGCTAGGTTGCCTTCTCTGAGTAAACATGCTACCTTTATGTGTGTGACCTGCTTCAAATCTCTGCTTATTTCACCTTAAAAGTAAAGAAAGAAGACTTTAAAATGAATATGTCTCTTTTATATTATTAGTTCATTTGCTTAGTATGCCACTGTCAAATAAAATTTATAGTACAATAGAAATTTGATTATGTGAAACAGAAAAAGGAGGACCAACATATAGAGGTTCAAAGACTAAATTTATGTGCTTTACAACTTTCAATGGTATGTACAGATTCTGATATGTTTTAAAATAGTGGTGAATGATGCAAATGATTTTCATTTTGTATATCTATTTTTTCTATACTTTTTTCTTGTCCATCTCTTTTTAATAATCACCATTATTTTGATAGTATATTCATAACATGTGAACGCATATGAATAGACTTATTTCTAAAGATACTATAATACAGTGTGTGTTTGTGAGTATATAAAATAACAAAATCACTTTATAATAGTGCAGTAAATATAATGCTGAAATGTGTCCTAATTTTATTGAGAACTAAGTAATAGATTAATTTGAGTAATTCAGCAATTAAAATGAGTGAAAAAATATTCAGCTCAGAGGAAGCAAATTATGCTAATGTAATGCCTTTAAACCATTAAAAAAGATTACATTGTATAGACCAGGTTAAAATTTAAGTCCAGCATAAAACAACAAAAAATGAAGTCTTAAAAGGGGATATAGTAAAATCAATACTGCTTTTTTGAAGTAGTATTCTCTTGGAACCAGCCAGTAAACCATTGAGGTACTAGAACAAACATTTTAAGGTAAAATTGCCATAGATCTCAAGACTTTAATTACTGATGAATTACTAAAATATGGCCGTTTAATTCTGGGATTTTTCCCAGCCAATTTGTTAGGTGGGTAGATTGAAAACATCTCTAGGTCAATGACTATTCAAAACATAAATGTCAGTCAGGTCACTAGAACAAAAGATATGTAAATAAGCTATTTCAATCTGAAAACAATTGCAGCAGATCAAATAGCCCATTGTCATTCTAATGGAAACTTGGCACTGTTTAGGCTGGTAAAACCCAATTGCATTTTGGTCTGGTTTCCCTAAATGTACATTCTTTAAAATAAAAGAAAAATAGATGAATGGCTCAATTCAAGGAATTTTTTGTAAAGTAGAGGCTGACGTTTCTGAAATTTAAAAGGGAGATTCAGGAGATATCTGACTTAATCATACTTGCAGTCACATTAACTAATTATTTTCTGAATACTCTTCTCATCCACCTTAGATAAGGGCATAATTTTAAATATTTATTCCTGGAGTAGTGATTTTTTTTTCTGTGTCCATTTCTAACCGAGCTTGTAAATAGCTGTAGTAGCCAGATAAAATTATGTTGTTAACTGTAAGTGTTTGAACATTATTTCTTCATCTATTAAAAGAATAAATGCAGTAGTGAAAATTTATAAGCATGATGGTTATGGGTAGCATTGTGTAGTGGTTATTGATGTGAGCTTTGTGTTTATATCTTATCTTTGCAAGTCAGCATCTTTATGAATCTGGTCTGTTCATTTTTTTTTACATTTCAATATCCTCCTCTGAAAAATGGGAATGATGGTAACAATGATGATACTCACTATCATAATAGCGATGCTATTAAGCCTGTTGTGACGTTTATAAAATAAAACTAGCAAGCTCCTTATCAAAGTGGCAAAATGAACAAAATAAACATAGACTCTCCACTAGCTCGTGGCAAGTATTAACTAGTTTGCAAAACACTTATTGTTGCAGGCAACATTAATTAATAATAATTACCCACCAGATTAAAATACTCTAGCCATCTCTTTACTAGGAGCTCACAGTACCAGTCATGGGAAACTTAGGAGGTGCAGATCCTTGGAACTAAGCCTACAAACATCTTGAAAACTTTGTTTAAAAACTAAAGGATTTCTGATGGCATGATAAACGGACATTCCATTTATTTCTGAGCAGTGATAACTGAAACTTTTGTGGCAAATGTTAAGATGCTTAGAGTGATAGGGACATTCATAGGGGTTTTTCTATAGCAATGTAAAATTCAGAAGGAGCATGTACTTGGTATTATACCCATATATACTCCCAGTCTTTGATGAAAACTTTCAGTTACTATTTGCCCTGGGGGACCTCTGATTTATTTAATTCAGGCCCATGACCAATTCATACAAGAAAATTGTCTTTGACTTCTGGCTACTATCTCAATACTGTTTTGTTCAATTCCCCAGGGAAAAGAAATTTGCCTTTGCATTTTCACTTCTTAGAATCATAAATTGCTTCAAAAAAGAAAGAAAAAAGAATCCGAATCTCAAAGATCAGCAATAGTCCTTACATATAATTAACGAGTTAAAACCCATATCACACATTTTCAAAGATTTCAGGCAGGTGACCACTTCTCAAGCATTTTAGGGAAAAAAGCTGGGACCAGGGAACAAAATACACAGAAGAGTTTTTGATTTTGCTACAACTGGCCCAATATAATCTGTAGAATCTTTATACACAAACAGTAATGTTCCAATCAGAAAACTTAAAGTCTTGGCCACTTGGTCTCAGGACTATGAAACTATCACATAACACCATTTCCCTGATAAGTTTATTTGCACACCACTGAGCTAGAGCAAAGGGTCTCAGATTCTCTTTAATTCTAACATTATTGATTTAAAATTTTTTTTATTTTTAAAGAGCCTTGGAGGTTACTGAAATCCATTTTAAGACACAGATTTTAAATAGAAAGATTGGGATTGTCAATGTTTTTTTTAACTAAATGATTATCGTATTCTCCTGGAAGCTTTTTAAGTAAACAGATTACAGAAACAATACCCTCAAAAATTATTTTGATCCAGTGAGTCTGGTTTGAGAAACAAAACCTGGATTTTTCACTATATACCAAAGAAGTCTAAAATGTAGAGACAACAGGATCTAGCAAGAGAAGGGAATCTGTGAAGTGCCTTGCCATTCTGGTAACACCTCTTTCCCCATGTGAACTCTTCTGTGCAACAAACAGCTCTGACATCCCTGCAGCACTTCTACAGCAACTAGTGGCCTCATCCTTCCTCCTGATTTCCACTGAGTGTGAACAGGTAGAGAGCTGGAACACAGACAAGTTGGATTCAGCCCATGGGCAAGCCTTGTAACTGTATAAAACTAAGTTCTGGGTGTGAACAGCCTCACACAAGAGAATAGAATCTGAGGGTGTTAAAGGGGAGGGGATGTCCTGTCATCCTGGCAACCTCTAGCCACCTGTGAGCTCTTTTGTACAACTGAGATGGCTTGGCTATCCCTTCAACATGGCCACAGCAGCTACAGGACCCATTTTCACCAGGGTAGCCGTTCTGCACAAAGGTGTGGAGCTGGAGAGTTGTCCATTTGGACCTCCCTCCCCAGTCAAATTTCCCTCAGATCCTTCTCAAAAGCCCAGGGACTGAGGAACTTTGGGAGTTCCCTAGCCCTTCCATTGTCTAGTTCATCTGTGTACTTCCTTAGGCTAAAAAAAAAGACCAAAAAAAGCAAACAGTCACCACCACAGTTGGCTGTTTCCTGACACCACCACCTTCTGATTGGAGGTAAACTGGCATAGTACACATACAGCACCTGAGACAATAATACAGCCCTTAAGAAGGAGATAAGAACAGAGCCCATGTCACCACACACCTTGCAGACTAGGCCACAGAACAAAGCATCAGAGAGCTTTCCCAAAGGGTCCTCCAGAGAGGTTTGTAATTCATTCTCTTTAGAATTCAACACTTGCACCTTTGCATCACTGCATACCTTGCAGGCACCTTTCAGCACCAACCAGAAAATAGCACTCTTATAAGACAGCTAGACCCAGAAGAGCAACAAGACACATTTGTTAGGCTCTCTTGAGTTACCATCCCCAGGGATAGGGGAAGCGCACCCCAACAGAGGTGCACTTTATGGGGAAAATTATGGCCACTGCAACCCATCTAACTGAAAAAACAACAAAACAAAAAATAAAAAGGAGAGTCTGTCCTCACAGATGAAGAACCTTCAAGATCAAGAAAACCACAAAGCCTTAATCAGTTGATATCTACAAAAGGGTTTTCCAGATACCAAACAATGGAACCAATCCAGAATGACCTGTCCCTGATGGCAGACATATAATTCAGACTCTGGATGGCAAAGAACTGAATGATATCCAGGAGTAGGTAGACAAACATATTATTCAAGACATAAAAACAGTGTAGGAAGGATTTAAATGTGAGCCCTCAAACTATAAGACTCTTAGAAGACAATGTAAGGAACACTTTTCTGGACATTGGAGTAGGTAATGAATTCATGACCAAGTCCTCAAAAGCAAAAGAAATCATTAAGAGAGTAAAGAAACAAACCACAAAATCCATATGTGTGTATATATATATATATATATATATTTGAAAACTATACACCCAACAAAGGCTTAGCATCCAGCATCTACAAATAACTCAAACAATTTGACAGGAAACAACAACAACAAACAACCATATTAAAAAGTGGGCAAAGGACATGAACAGACACTTTTCAAAGGAAGGCATTCAAACAGTCAACAATCCTATGAAAATATACATAGTCTCACTAATCATCAGAGAAATGCAAATCAAAACTAAAATAAGAAACCATCTTACACTCGTCAGGATGACTATCACTAAAAAGTCAAAAACAACAGGTGCTGGTGAGATTGTGAAGAAAAAAAACACTTTTATACTTTGGGTATGAATGTAAGCTAGTTCAACCTTTGTGGAAAAGACTATGGCATTTTCTCAAATAATTAAAAATTAAGCTACCATATGATCCAGCAATTCCGCTTCTGCAAATATAACCAAAGGAATATAAATCGCTCTACCAAAGAGACACCTGCATACGTATGTTTATTATAGCACTATTCACAATAGCAAAAACATGGAACCGACCCAGATACACATCAATAATGAAATGGATAAAAAAAATACAGTACCTACATACAATGGAGTATAACACAGCTATAAAGAAGAATAATATTATATCCTTTTGAAGAGTCAAGCAAATAGTTATTCGTTTATACTTCCATATCTTTTAGTGCTGGATATGGCAGAAGCTACATGGACGCAGTTGGAAACTATCATTCCAAGTGAACTATCACGTAAACAAAAAACTGAATATCGCATGTTCTCACTCATAAGCCAGCCCTAAACACTGGGCATAGGAGCACAAAAGTTTACAACAAACACTGGACCTTGCTAAGGGAAGGAATGAGGGAGAGGAAGGGGCACACAGTGATTTATTTGGTATCATATCTACTACCAGGAGAAGAGAGGACTCACTACAAGGTCAAAACTTACAGCACACAATTAACTTATTTAGCAAATCCTTGCATGTACCCCCAATTCTAAAATTTAAATGAATAAATAATGTAGAAACAAACAAAGGCAGTGAAAATAGCTTCGGCCATATCCAGCACTAAAAGATATTGAAGTATAAACGAATAACTATTTGCTTGACTCTTCAAAATAAAGTTTTAGGACCAGATGCGGTGGCTCACACCTATAATCCCAGCACTTTGGGAGACCGAGGCGAGAGGATTGTCTGAGCTCACAGATTCGAGACCAGCCTGGGCAACTTGGGGAGACCTTATCTCTACAGTAAACCAAAAAATTAGCCAGGTGTGGTGGTGTGTGCCTGTAGTTCCAGCTACTTGGAAAGCTGAGGCAAAAGGACTCGTCTGAGACCAGCAGATTGAAGCAGCAGTAACCATGGCCGTGCACCTGCACACCAGCCTGGGAGATAGAATGAGACTCTAACTCAAAAAAAAAAAAAAAAGTTTTTAGCGAAAGAAAACTTTCAGAGAAAGTTTTAGATAAAGAAACTGGGTTTGTTTAAAAAATTGAATATTTGTTGTCTAAATAAGAAAGAGGAGGATATGAAATATACAGAAAAAAATCAGATGGGTTATTCTCTGCATTTTTAATTCAATTATTGCCATGAATTCATGTAATGAGGACTAAAAGACTCCAGTGAGATCACTTTTATAAATTACACGACTTTGAGCCTGAATATCCAGAGGAAAATCTTGGCTTACTATTTACTTATTCATAATTAAACAAATAATTTTGAACGATTTGCATTTTATCTCTAAGATGGTAATGAAAATAGACTTATAAGAAAGTGTTTTCTAAACTGTTAAAGTCAATGGATATTTTTTTAAATAATTCATAAAATATACTGCCATACCTCAGCTAAGCGATATTCTACATTTAATAGAATTTAATTTTTATGGTCACCTAGTGAGCTTCCCATATGGGGAAACTCCAGCTTAGAGAAAATCAATGAATCTTCGAGTCAAAAAACTAATAAATGCAGTGGCTGATGCCTGTTATCCAAGTCCTTTGAAAAGCCAAGCAGGAAGGATTACTTGGGCTCAGGAGTTCAAGACCAGCTTGTGCTACACAGTAAGACCTCTGTCTCTACAAAAAATGAAATAAAAAATAAGCCATCTGTAGTAGGAAATGCCTCTGGTCATAGTTATTTGGGAGTCTGAGGCAAGAGGACTTCTGGAGCCCAGGAGTTTAAGGCTGTAGTGAACTATGATCATGCCATTGTACTCCCAGTCTGGGTGACAGAATGAGACCCTGTCTCAAAAACAAAGCAAAACAAACAAAAACATCTAATAAATGGTAGAGTTAGAATCTGAAACTATGCTACAGTGTTTCCCAGTACTAATTTAGTGGTACTTTAAATAATGCACAAGAAATAGATTTTTTCCCCCTAACTTGATATAATTTGCATACGTTATAAGATATCCACAAACAAAGTTATAAGCCCAAGAATCACTCTAAGAGTTTTCACAGCATACATTTATCTCACTGAAGTACAAACTCTGTCTACAGAAACATCAAACACTGGAAAAAAGAAAAATTTATGCCCTTGGATATTTTCATTTTTGGTATCTTGATTTCATGTTATTTGATATAACAATGGTGACTGAAACTGCATTTCTGGTATAAATTTGAAACTTTTGAAAAACTGACAATTGATTATATATATATTTAAGAATATTTATATTTATGCCCATTGTCTTTGGTACACATTAGCCTCTAAAAGATGACTGTATTTATAATCCCTATATTCAATATAAGGTCATGCCCATCAAAGTCCTTTTATTCTTTTTCCCTAATATTGGCACCTCCTTTCAGCTATAATTGGTCTCCTTGCATGTTACCTGCAAATAATACTGCCATGTCCTGTCAGTTGAGGGCTCTATTATATTATATAAGCTTTTAAGATCTCTCACTCCTCATTATACAAATATGATTAATGGATAGATATCAATCGCTGGCTCTCTTTTTTTTTGTATTTTTTGTTTATGTTTACTTTACATTAACTTTCATTCTTAGAACCAAAAAAAGTGTATACCAGCACACTAATTAAGGTTGAAATTTCAACGTCTCTTTCACAATGATGTGTAACTGGTTTCTGGATTTGAGTCTAAGCAAACATGTTTTATGATTGAGTCTACTGGTTTAAATCAGGAGTTACTCCAAAATTTCTACACATAGTAGAGAGGATATTTTGACATTTTTGGGAGGAAATATCCCTTCCATATCTCTCTAGTGGAATGAATTTTGGGAAACTAAACCAACCTATTATCATTTATTGTCTTATTTAGTCAACCATTCAACCATGCTTATTGAGGTTTAATATATAATTCAATTTTGAGAATGTATAAACTTCTATTTCCTATGAGACAGATATTATTAAAATAAACACATAAAATATTAATTACATTGTTCTACAGGAGAAAGTATTCAGAAGAAATAGTATAGAGTTAAGTAGAATATGTAATAAAAAATTTGACATAGTCAATAGTTCTTCCCCAGTTTCCCCTATTGTCTCCAGAATATGGAATGTCTGAGTAGTTTTTTTTGAAAAGAGATGTGAAAATTCTTTCTTTCTTTTCCTTCCTTCAATATAACAGAGTTCAGGAAATCGCATATCTAGCACTCTGCCTTTTAGCATTTGTTATGTTTCCAAACCAACACTCAAAGTAACATTTACATTATAAATATATTTATTTTTAAACAAAAAATGATATAAAAATATGCTAACTTTAAAAAAAAAAATGTTAAATACAAAAGAATGAGAAGCAAAGTCATATGAAAACTAAAATAGAATCTCATGAAATAAAAAAATGAATTTACATTTCTGTAAAGTGTTGGGAGAGGTATCAGCTTTTAAAAAAAAAATTATTTAAAACAAGACTAGAAAAAATTACAAAAAAGTATGTGAAATTTCTGAGGTCCAGAATCTAAGAATGGGGTGTCATAAGAGTGGCAATCGGAATCATAAAACTAAGCTATTTTTAGAACATTTGCCATTATCAGGAACCTAGAGTACCAGGTCTTACCTATAGAGAAAGCAAAACAAAAGAACTTGAACCCTACAAAATGGGAGGTGGAATTAGTCTTCACTTCATTAAACTGGAACTTTGAAGACATGCTAGAAAAATGATGTGCCAAAAGCCTACATATGCTAATAAATCATGTAAATAGAAAAAATGTCTGTCTTCATTATGACTGTATTTGAAGCAGAAAAAAAATTATGACTTCAGAAATTGCAATCATATTTTGACTTCTATCTGAATGTGTGGTTTAGTTTCATACCAACTGCATAATCAAGGGCTGCCAGACTTAGTAACACCCTCAAATTCTTAGAAGAGATAAATTTAAACTCATTTCAGAGGAATGTACCCTCAACCCAGAAGCCCCAGGATTTATGTGATCAAGATCAGACAAATTAAAAACCATAAGACATTTGAAGAAACAAGCAACCATGAAAAAGTACCAGCAGAAGCAAAGAGTAACAAAAGAAAACACTCAAGGATTCGGATATTGAAATTATCTCATAGGAGATTGTACGAGAAAGAGTTAATAAAGCAGACTTGAGAATGCAATCTTTAGAAAAGTGTGCTCACAAGGCAGATCTTTTCCCATCACTCCTGGATAAGAATGACTTACTATGCCTAAACTGTTTCCAGTTGAGGGTGTAAGAAAAATTTTGGTACTATTTGTTCATGTTTATGATTCAAAAGTCCTGTGAAAAGTGTGTCTCCTTGTAGCAAATCCTTCCCAGGTATTTTGCTTTGAGAAGTTCTTAAATACATCCAGAAGGAGACATATGTAGCAGCATTATTTATGGTAGTCACTGATTGGAAAGAACCTACAAGTTCATTCAAAGAATATTGGGTAATATGATAGAGTCATAAAATAAAATATATATGTATACCAGAAGACATGAAAAAGATATAATTAAGGTAAAAATTTCAGAAGCAGAATATATATGTTAACCAAATACCCAAAATTATATTTGTTATTCAGGAAATCACCAAGAGTTCACTCATAAAAAAATTACAGCAGAAAAGTTATTTGCAAAATTCAGGACTTTTGTCACCCCTGGTGGGAGGCAAGGAAAATAATATCATTTATAAGGGGATAACAGATGTTCAACTTCACTACTAAATATTTATTTTTCTGTAATATTGATGGTGGTTAAATGGGTATTTTTGCCTTTTTGAAGCATCTCTTTATTTATTCTAAATAATGGAGAATACATTATATATATTATAGTAATCCTACATATTATATATGACTATAGTTTATAATTACACACAAAAATAGAAAAGTAGATATTATATATAATATGCAAATATATTATGATGTGTATGCATATATGTTTGTATGTGAAATTAGACACATGCAATATTAACAATGATACAAGAACCTTAGAATAAATCTCTAAAAAGCATTGACATATGACTTTTTTGGATAAAATCATAAGATTCCACCAAAAAATATTTAAGAAAATTTAAATACATGGAGAGATGTAAACATTTCATGGATATGAGATTCCACATTGTAAAAATGCAATATTCCACAAAATATAAATTAAATGTAAGATTTTGTGAATCTTGACAAATTGATTAGAAAGTTAATATATAAGAAAAAGCCAAAAACACATGCCCCTAATGAAGACCAAGCTAGATGGAGATGCTTTTATAGATATCAGTCATAATAATATTATTTCATCAAGGTTTGCACTCTGGTTTGGGTCTCTCTTCTGGGAATCTCTCACTGAGAGGACGTTGGCTTTACATTTTTAGCTTTATACTCCTCTAAAATACAGGTCCAGCACCAAGAAGACTGTTGGTTTCTGACTCTGTACCTGGGGAAAGATAGACCTACTGAAGTTGCAGGGTTTTGCTTGTTTGTAGAATAAAACACTTCTTTATCTTCTACCTCTGAGATATATATATATATATTGATATAGATAGAAATATAACTGCATATTTCTATGTGCATGTGTGTGCATATGTATTCATATTATATACCATTTTTTTAAAAAAACAAAAGATAATTGATTTGGGGCTGAGGACAGAACTCAGAAAAAAGGTTTCTTCATCTCAATTATCAAATAATTATTGACTTAATATAGCATTAAAATATCTACACACACACATCCCAGACGTTAAGTAGCTCTGAAAGTGTTGTAACTTTTCTAATTTTTATCTTATTTTAAAATTATTTTATATACATACAAAAAGATATAAAGTTATGTCTTTGGGGCAGCCTTAACTAAGACTTTATTTTATTCCTTTGGTGGTGTCATATTTCCTTGATTCTTCATGTTTTCTGAAGACTCGGATTTTTGTCTTCCTATTTGATAAAGCAGTCACCTGGGTTTAAATGATATTGACCAATCAGGTTTGCTTGAGATTCTGGATGTTTTTCAGAAATTTTCTCTGGATAAACCTACTCCATTCCTTTTGTTCCCTCTTAGGGGGAGTAATCTCAGGACTGTGTACCTTCTCTTGATTCTACAAATCTAGGCTGGGTACTGAATTCCTCCAGTTTATTTTCTGCAAGGTAATTTCTTGAAATGTTCAGGGTTGTATACCTACTCTTAATACAGAAGAGTCAAGTTGGCAGCTGAAATCTACATATGCTACTGAGGTCCATGTGTTATCTGCAGGGCCTTGGATGCAATGTTTGTTGGGCTACATAGATTGCTGTACATGGATGTGTGTGAGGTGCTAGCTATGTGGGCAAGCATGGAGTGCTGGGGACTTGCATGTCCCCAGGTGAATAATCTTGTTGTGCTGATGGAGCCCATGTGCAAGTCAGCAGTGTCCATGGTCAGCTGTTGAGGTTCTCACTGCTTGCTGTGAGTCCCTGCCACTTCTCAGATCTTAGCTGCCCCTAGATGATTCAGCTATACCAATCTCCTCGGTGTTCTGGATGGGAAAGAAAGAAGTAGGCTTCCTGGGCAGTGTCCCACAAGGCTGAGAAACCAGGGTACCCACTTCAATTTTACTTTCCCCTATAGAGGAAACCATGAGTCAAGGGTGCTTCTCTGACCATCAAGCTGTAGTGCCCTGATGGAGGAGTGACATGAGTAAAGTGAATATTTCTTTAATGTGTTCACTTTCAGATTTTTGCTCTACTGAGCTGCTGGATCCTTTTAGCTGAACTGTGACACTCCCACAAAGGTATTCTTATCTTCTGGTGGTGCCAAAATAGGTGTTTCTGTGGCAGGGGAGGTAAAAGGGTTAACATCTTGTTTTTTCATCTTGTTGACATCTCTGATATATTTTAAAATTGTAATTGTGATTCTCTTTTGCATTTTTTCTTAACCATGTGTTGTTTATTTCCACAAATTGCTTTGAAACATTTTTCCATATTTATTTTACCCTTTACCCCTTTGAAAGGTATAAATTGTTTTGTCTTTCTTTTATTTTATCGAGTTAATCTATCACACAGTTGGTTATAACCATAATACAATGTAATGTTCAGTACATCTATTTCCTTCCCAATTAAGGTAAAGCTTTTGGTAAATTTCAAGTTCCAACTAAAAAACACTGTCAACTCTTCAACCTTGTAATTGCTTCTTCAAATAATAGATCAAACATTTTATTTTATTTACTAATTAATTTTTTTTTTTTTTTTTAGTTGGCGTCTCATTCTGTCACCCAGGCTGGAGTGCAGTGGCATGCTCACGGCCACCACAGCCTCGACCAGCAGAGCTCAGGTGATTCTTCCATTTCAGCCTTCCAAGTAGCTGGAACTTCAGGCATATGCCACCACACCCAGCTAATTTTTCTTGATTTATTGTAGAGAGGAGGTCTTGCCAAATTGCCCAGGCTGGTCTCGAATCACTGGACTCAGGCAATCCTCTCACCTCTGCCTCTCAATGTGCTGGGATTACAGGCATGAGCCACTGCACCCATCTAGATCAAACATTTTAAAAACAATGCCTATTTGGGATTATTTATTTAAAAAATATTTTGAAAACATTTGGTTGAATCTAACCACATTGTTTCCCAGTTCCTGTGTTTACTATTCTTTCATTCTGATTTACTTCTCTTTCTGATGAAGCATCTACATCAGTAGTTTTTTATTTTTTATTTTTTAAATTTTTTTTGTGGTTGTTTTTGTTTGGAAGGAACTTATCCTCCTAATATTTCTTACCCATCTAATTTTACATTTTTATATTACTTTCTGGGTTTCTCTAATTGTTTATTTCATTAATTCTAAGATACACCTTTCTTTGTTCATACTTTAATATTTTTTGGAGTGACATGAGTTTTACAGTTGATACAAAAGTTATCATTTGGTTGTAATATAATAGGTTGTGTCTTAGTGGTAAGTTAAGATTATTGTGTATCTAATTTAGATTTCTCAAAATAAGTTAACATTTGAAGGCTTTCTATATTCCAGGTATTATTTTTAAAGATATTCACAAAATATATCTCTTTATTAGCTCAAAGTTCACCTAGTAAGAAAACAATGTTGGAATTCAAACCAATTTCATAGCTCATTTTTTAAAAATAAGTCAGTTGTGTGACTCTATTTCCAAGCCTATAGAATTCCTACTTTTTAGCTTTTCAAACTCCCTTATGATAGTTTCACATAGAATATATCATATTAATTCCAAATCCTGCCCTTTTCAGAAGGTTACTAAATAAGAATTTCCAGAGAAAGGGCTATGTATGCTGTGCTTTAACAAATGTTTCTAGATGATTTCTATCTTGAGACCAGTTGAGAACATATTTCCTTGACCCAGTTTTTCTGGGCTAGATCCTTTTTAGCATCTGTAACTTCTCTTCACCAAGCAAAGTCTCAATATCCAAGCTGTATTGGACAATTGCTATTTGTCTTAGGAGGTAATAAGAGTTTTTGATATTAGTTAACTGCCTTCCTGAACTCTACGCTGAACCAAATTTGTGAACTTGTCCTTCACCTCCAGGGTAAGGGTGGTAAATATTTCCACTTCTGCTTCTTTTGATACATCAGAACACCTCTTAACTATTTGTTGTTCAGATTCCTGGTAAAGATTGATAACTACTAACAGGAGTCAAGTAATGCTGCTTTTTAAGCTGCTTGGGTTCTTAGTCTCTGAACTTGGAGGTATCTGTTTGTAAAAGGACTACCCACTTCTAAAAACTCTTTGTTAATTATATAATCATTGATTTACTTCAAATATTGTGTGTGAGTATGTATGTACATGTGAGTGCTTTAGAATCCCATGGCCCAGAGAGACAAAACAAATTTTATATTTTAGAAGTTTGTGCATGACCTGACAATATTATTGATGGAAATATCCTCAGCTCATTGCATTTCACTCTGTACAAAGCAATCCTTCATTATTTTTGTGTATTTCTTAAATGAATGCAAGAGAGTTTCTACATTTGTAGTCTGTGCAGTACATTGGGCTAAATATCACTCAATCTGAAATTCCCTGCCAGGTGGAACTCAGCTAAACTCGTAGTTTCAAATCAAATCAATTCAAATGAAATCAAGTTTAGAGTTTGATCTGACCTTGATGTCAAGCAAGATTCTCTTAATTTGGCTGGAAAATTGTGCTTTCAAGAGCCAAATTTATTTTTTGAGCTTTCCCCCTCCTCTTTTTAACTCTATTCCCCTGAAGTCAAAATGAATCCAATTTAGCAGTGTCTTTATTATTTTGATTTGATGATTTCAAAGGAAAAATTGTTTTTTAACATTCAATTCTAATCTACTAGATCTGAAAAATTGGAGCGTTTCTTGGGAAAATACTTAAATAGAAAATATTATTATTTGTTGAGAAAAGCACAAAAAAGAATTTGGACAAAGTGCTATAGCTTTCAGTATGCCTGGACAATAAAAAAAATAAATAAATAACAAAGAGTCAAGGGCACCAATTTGTCCTAATATTTTGAGGTTTCAGTTGACCTATATGCAAAATTAAGTTGGTAGACAATAGATCTTTCTTTTACTAGTCTTTACAAAAAGAAACATTAGAAAGTGAGTCCTAAAATATAAAAGTGAATTAAAATATGTGCTTTTCCTTCTGTATAATGAGCATAATGGTTATAGCATATCAAGTTAATTACCTTCTAAGGCTGAAGAAATTTAAGGTCATGAACTCTAGGTCTCTATCAAAAGGCCTTATGGTAATGAAGAAAGATACAGCAATGTTATATCTTTAATCTGCTTATGTAATTTATCTCACTTTGATATCCAAAATTATATCTTTATTTATCAGCCTCTACTAAAATATCTAATATTCAATTTTCTTATTTTTTTCAACTTTTATTTTTCTTAAATCTACAAAATTATTTGGGTCACATCTTTGACTGGTCCTATTATATGACTTTTTAATAAATTTCACATATTCCACTTATTCTTTTTTTTTTTTCAATGCTATTTACCTGCTTTAAGAAATACAGAGATACATTTTGAGCCTCTACCTAGTGCATGGACTAAAACAGCTTCTAGCCAAGGTGGTAAAACTGATTCTATCTTCAGCTTAAGACACATACCTAGATTTTTAACATTAATATTTTGTTTAAGATTTTGGCTCTGTAGAATTTGTAATTATCTATTTTTCATTTTAACTTTTCAAAAATTTATTTAATTTTTAAATAACATTCCTGGTTATGACCCACTACATTCTCCTGAATTTGATATTTTTACTGTGGTTTCACAGAATAGTAAGCCTCATTGTTTGTTAATCTCCCTCTCCTATGTTCACTGTCACATCATGACTATGTATTAGTTTCATGGAACTATTGATCTGCACTAATGTCCTTCTCAGTAAGAGTGGTAATTCTCTTGGGGACAACTTTTGCAATTTCAAATAATGTGTTTCTTTGTCAGGCTTCTTAAAAGGCATATGCACATTTTCTTGGAGTCATATCTTGCTTGCTCTTTATTTTTTAAAATAAATTTGTCAACTAACTCCAAAACATTCAATGGTACATTCAGATGTAGCTAAGCAAACTGTAAAGTTAGAGGGCAGATGCCTCAAACTGCTCTCTCTCTGACATGCACAGCAAGTTTGGGGGGGGGATAAATTGGGTCCAATCACCCTCAGATTTGATAATATGGTAGAACAACTCATATAACTCACTGAAAAGTATTACACTCACAGTTATGGGTGTATTATAGGAAAAGAAAACAGACTAAAGTTGGTTAAGAGGAAAAGAACATAAGCAGTACTGAGGATAACTACTGAAATCAGAGTTATTTAACACTCTACTCATGGTGTGAAGATGTGTGACTCTTCCAACATTCATAGGTGACACCATGCATAAAGTGTCACCAACCAGGGAAGCTCAACTTGGCTCCATTATGTAGGCATGATCCATTGATTGTCTTTATGGTTGATCTCAGTCATCAGATCAACTAATACCACGTGATCCAGAACCCTGACCCTAAGACACGTACTTGATCTTTCTGGCATAGCTAACCCTTACCTTATATTATGGTGTTAATATCTGTATAGCTCAAGGAGACAAGAAAAACAAAGATTATCTCCCAGGAGCTGAGTTTGAATATTAGACCTTTTGTGTGCAAGGTTAAATTCTTGACTACATGGGCTACCTTACGGGCTTTGGTCAACGATCTCTTACAACAGCAAAAAGTTATTTTTATTTGGTCATGTACATTTAGTATAGAATTTACATTAACAGACATAGTAATGTTATCATTATGAATAAGTTTAACATTGGTAGGAGTCAATGTGGGGTATGAATAGATTTAAAGAAACAAATAATCTGAATGATAAAGTCATTACATACATATTCATGTTTTTGCCCCTTGATACACTACTATTTATACCTTAGGTTAAACTTGTAATGTTTGATAAGGGGTATATACACACTTTTTTGGATTCATAGCTTTTTTTCTTCCTTTTGTAAATGTCATCAATTAATTTCAGAACATTCTTCAATGGCACATTCAGATGAGATTAAGCAATTTCTAAACTATTTAGCATAGACATTAGCTGATGGTTAAAAAAAAAAACCCATTCTTCTTTAGGCCAGTCATTTTATGTTGGTATTACATCTTCAGGGATCTTTAACTTCATTTTCAAATACATTAGGCCATCAATGTTAGTATTATGATTTCACCAACAATGTCACTGTTAGGCCCTAGCCATGTATGGCTATAAATGTAACATAAAAAATAAGAGTCAAAAGAGGTTCACATTACCAGATATTAACAAATCATCTCATTTGTCATCTTTTTGTATGACAAAAATGTCTCCTAGAGTGGTGCTACTCTGGCTCATAACCTTCTGTTTTCTCTTTTCGATTGATGAAAGTAGAAGTGGTCTTAGCAACACATGATTTCATCTTTTCAAAATATAACTAAACTAAAAGACAGTGCTATATCTTGCTCTGAGCCCTTTTTGAGGGACCAATGTAATATTGCATTTTTCTTATTGCATAATTTATTTATTCCTTTACCCTCAGTTACCTTTCCTCTTTCCGTTTATATCCAATTTTTTTGACTTTTGAGGGGTACAGTAGTGTCATCCATTGTTTGTACAGATGCCCAGCAGGAATACTAGTTCAGCTCCCTCTCGATCCATTTCCATTCACATAGATTATGGTCTATAAGTTTCTATAGTTTCTACATTGATCACTACCTATCAGTACACAATATGGCTACATTTGTTGTACTCAATTTTACCAGATGGGTTGAAGGTAAAACCCAACTCATTAAGCCCTCAAGTATAACATAAAAATGTAAACATATAGTTAGAATTTCTTACTTAGGACTTCTCCACTCTTCTAGTACCCAGAATTGTAGCCTGGATTCTGGGACCACTTCATTAGGTTAAAAAAAAAAAAGGAAAATTGAGGTGATATGGGAGGAAAAAAAAAAGATAGCTATATAAGCATCATTCCTGAGTAGAGATCATTGTGTACAGGTCAAGCACCCCTAATCTGAGAATTTAAAATTCCCAAATGCTCCAAACTCCAAAACTTCTTGAGCACTGACATAAGATAGTGACACCTTTACTTTCTGACAGTTCTATTCAAACACACTTTGTTTCTTGCACACATTATTAATAATATTGTATAATACTACCTTTATGCTATATATGTAAGGTATATATGGAATATATTTTATGGTTAGACTTGGATTTCCTATGCAATATATCTCATTATGTATATAAAATATTGCAAAATATGAAAAAAAAAGATAAAATCCAAAACACTTCTAGTCCCAAGCATTTTGGATAAAGGATATTGTAGCCATACTAGTGTCCTCCTTGACTCTTCATTTTAAATCCCCAAGAAAAGTGAAGGAATTTATCCGCTGGGGACGCTCTTTGGCCTCTTCTCATTTTTAGTGTGAGCATGTACTCATGAAGATATTTAGGTCAACCATTCATGCTTTTATCTCCTCTAGTTTTAGAAACCAAATGTTCTAATTGTCCTTTCCAGTTTTCTCAAGCCATTACTCTGAGGATATAAGTATGTTTTTGATCTGAGGAAATGTGACTTAGCTGTCCAAATTAGAACGTGTCTTCTGTTCTCATTCTTTTACAGTACTCTGAGCATTTTCATCCACCACTTTTTTTTTCTGGAAAAGTGATTACTAGAAGATTTAGCAGATTCGATGTTTATATGTAAAAGAGGACATCCCTGGCAGTCCTGAAGGCATAACTTCTCAGGCATATGCTTTCTTATCCTCTGGACAACAAGTCCAGACTCTTTTGTTATTCATTTATTAGTTCTCATAGCATTTACACAGTTTTATGTGCCATTTTCACTTGAAGCCTGTGAGGGTAACAGCAAATGAATCATTGAATATACTTTATACGTAAGAAAATAATGCTTAGAGATTTTAGTTGATGTGCTACGCAAACAGATGCACTATTAAAACTTGAGTTCATTGTAGTTTTTACATTTATAATATAGCCATGTATAAGACAAGCCCTGCCTAAAATCAGATTCCAGAGTTTTCCTGAATGTTCAGTCTGGCATATTTCTACTATGGTATATTATTGCTGATTAGCAACATGATACCTGGGATGGAGACTAGGAGGAGAAGCAAAATCTCAACATGGAAACTTGTGAAGCCTAGAACACACAAATAATTAAAGTAATCAGATAATTCGCAGGAAAAAAAGGCTCCCATTCTTATAGTTTCATTATCAGAATAACAATATAAAATAATATAGAAGTATTTAAATGTTTTTGGATGGATGAAGGAGCTATGAGTGTAAGATGATACTTTGAAGAATGCCAAAATATTTTATATGTTGTCTATTCCATATTATTAATAGACTGAGCTTCAAATATAGAGTGAGAAAAAATTCAATATTCAAAAAAATGTTCTAAATCAAATAAATCTCAATAACTGTCAACTTAGAATAAATAACCAAACAAAAAATCATTTCTCATCATTGTTACCAACAAATATGCAGTAAACACTTTCTATTTCCCTAGCATCTTAGTTGATACGTTTGGATATCATACAGAGATTCAAGAACCATCTTTTTTTAAACTACCTTATTGAGATACGATTGACATGCAAAAAGTTGTACACATATAATACTTACAATTTGATGAACTTGAAGATAAATCTGTGAAACTGTTGCTACAACCTATACCATAAACATATCTATCTTCTCCAAAAAATTTCCTTTGCTCTTAAGGAGACATTTCAAAAGAACTAGCAATTAATTTTGGTTTTTGGGTTACATAAAGATATTTAAACATCTGTTATGAAGTATCAGCTGTTCAGGTAGCAAACAGAACGCAAGAGAAACAGGGCACTTCCACCATGGCAAATACCAGGCTACTATTTTCACAAACTAACGATAATAAATGAGTATAACTAATATTTCTAACTGTGAAATATTGAACATTTTTCAGTAAAAAATTATAATATTGTATTGAAAGACCTAGTCAATGGAATAAGGCAAGAACATAATCTATAAATGATAAATCTAGTGGCAATATCACTTCAGTGGTATTCCTGCCATAAACTCTCAAACAAACACAAGTTGGTGGTCATTCTCCAAAACAAAAGTCCTGCATTCTTAAAAAAAATCAAATTCAAGAAAAAGACAAGTGCTAATAAATATTTTTAGATTATTATATAAATATGCATATTAAGCTATAGAAGATGTAATTGTCATGATTAATTAAGTTAGAGTATGAAGATTGAATTTGAAAATAGTAGTAAAGCATTGTTAAATTTCTTCATTTTTATGACTGCTGTATGTTTATATAATGATTTTGTTTTTAGACTAGCATGATAAATTTATGGCAAAGGGAAATGAGTTAAAGAACTCAAATTGTTCAGAAAAAGAATCATCTATTTAACTTTCAATATATAGAAAAAGATATCTATCTATTAAATATATACAGTATATACATGATATCAAAATGACTTGTAGAATAAAAATACATACATGCATGAGAGGTAGATTAATATAGAAAATTAGACAAAATATAGACATTTGATGCATTTGATTAAAAGGTATTGAATTTCTTTGAGATCTTCTTGCAATGCTTTCATATGTTTAAAATTATATTAAAACATAATGTTTCATAATGTTAAAACATAATGTTTCAAAATGTAAAAAACAGACAAAAATATAACAAAAAAATGTGGTTATATATCACCAGTCTTCACATGTGGTGATAGTTATCTGGCTTCCAGAAGTGGCAAGTCTTTTCATATGAACATAAGCTATAACACCATCACCTGTCATGGTTCCTGAATCTCAAACTTGGTATTAGTTTTAACTGTACTTGACCTACTTTGCTTATACCTGAAAGCAGAAGAGTTTCATCATTTCATCTAGAAGTAAAGATTGCTGTAGGATAGAATTCAAAACAGGAGACAAACATGTAATGATGGGCTCTTTGTTGTGGGAGGAGAAGCTTATATTTGTAGCATTTGCCAATATCCATGGTGTACTTATTCCTACCATGACCAATTTCAAGTTACCAACATGACATCACAAAACATATTGTTGGGAAGAGGTGTACAATCAGCCAGCTTTAGCTCAACACTGACTGAAATTGTCAAATGATTCCCAATTTGTTAGGGATCATATAGATTTGAAGAAAGTGTAGTAGAACAAGGGAAATTGTATTTTCAGCAACATGCTGAGCAGTAACTAAGATCTTCCTTTAAGACTTTGCAAGAAATGTCCTTAGTGTATACACATATTCTTAGGAAGAAAGTATAGAACAGCAATTTTACAGAATTGAGACTATAGCCTTCCTGATTTGCCTTCTTGAATTGCCAATCAGTTGAAATCTTTAAATTGTTGTTTTAGCTTGCTATTTCAATATACTGTTATTTAAGGGAGATTTCCTCTTGTGCTTTATTTTTTTAATAAAGTTGACTTAATTTAAAAAAAAAACTCTTATGTCGGGCTATGGGGTTATCTGTTTTGTGTTTACTAATTCTCTTCAGTCTATTAGAAACAAAAAAAATTACAAACTAAACCCCAACTGTTTGAAAATCAGTTTTTGGTTGAAGGCGCTTAAAGTAACCCAGAAGCTTGAGATAATGTTGTCGCTTAATGGGACTATAATAACCTTTTCCCCTACCTTCAGGATTAATGAGGCTTTATCTAAAATAATAATAATAATAACAAGCTTGCTAGAAAATAGGGCAAAATTCAGCAGAGGCCTTGAGAATAATTGCTATACTCATGCAACTTTGTAATTGTAATTACATTTTTTATCATATTGAGCTTCTATGGTTTTGCCTCCTCAGCCATATTAATTGTCTCACTGTTATTTAATATGGTATCTGAGCACATTGTGATTGGTGAGTTATTCAGTCTTTTTATTGGCTAAAACTGCTTCCTTTACTTTTATGAATTTTTGTCATCTTCTGTAATTCCAGGATTAAATAGGTCAATAATTCTGTTTAAGATTATAAATGGTCTAAGTAAACCTTAGACCATTTATTAAATTACCAAAATCACTGAATTCACTGTGGAAAATTTACATTTCCTGTGTAAAATAACTTAAATCTCAAATTTTTTCAAAATTATGTCTTTTTAATCCTTGTACCAGTCTATCTGGGTAGATGTTTTTACACTGTAGTATATTGGGAGGAAACATGCCACAGATCTTTCCTTTCTGCACATCTTGTTAGTAAAGATGTTGAGAACTTTTGCTTCAGGCTGTCTTTTCAAAATTCTTGTTTTATAGTGAATAGTTTTGGAAGATAGTGTCTCCTTTCAGAATAGAGGAAGAGTTTTGTTGCTGTGGTTGTCTAATATAATAAATATGATGTTTCCTTATGGAGCACTATTTTTAGGAAAGCTTGCTTAATGTCCCTTATAAAATATTGAGGAAGCGGAAGGAAAGGAATGATTGGAAATCAAAATTAAAGAAGGGTTCCAGACACTCATAGTCATACTTTAGTCATTTTAACTCCAATCTATGTAATTTGTACTTGTACACGAGGCAGGGCGTGGAGTACAACAATACTTTTATTTATTCTTAATGGAAATGTAGCAATTCATTTTTTTTGTTGACCTTTGCCTGATTTTGAAACAAATTTTGCTATTGATGTCTTCCCACATTCAAACTAACGTTACTATTTTTCTTTAGTGTGCATTTTCAGTTTCTTTTCTTTCTTCTTATTTCTGTGTTCTGTGCCCAGTTGATCTAAGGCAAAAGCTCTTGCTAATGTACATGGAGATATACACCTCTTCCAATTCCTTGCTGTTTGGTGTAAGAAATTACTACCACACAGTAACCCAGAAGCTTGAGATATTTATGGTCTTGCTAATGTTGAACCAGCCCTACATCCTAGGAACAAAGCCCATCTGATCATGATGAATGATCATTGAAATGTGTTGTTAGATCTGATTTGCTAAAACCTTGTTTAGAATATTTGCATCTATGATTATCAAGGAAATTAGCTTCATCTTTGCTGAATTCCATCAACAATATGAATGATCGTGGAAGCAAATTCCTCTCCAAAGCATCCAGATGAGAAATCAATTTAGCCAACGACCTTAGTTTCAGTATTAGAAGACAATAAGCAGACAACCTGAAATGCAACTCTGCCATGCCCATGTGTGTGGCTCCTAGCACTGTGAAAACATGAATCCTGTTTTGTGCTGCTTTGGAGAGGAATTTGCTTCCACGATCATTCATATTGTTGATGGAATTCAGCAAAGATGAAGCTAATTTCCTTGATAATCATAGATGCAAATATTCTAAACAAGGTTTTAGCAAAT
>CAUYQG010042202.1:0-20878 GCA_963574415.1 Tarsius wallacei
GAAGGTTGAGGCAGAAGGATCACCGGAGCCTAGCAGGTCAAGGCTGTGGTGGCTGGGAGCATGCCACTGCACTCCAGTCTGGGCGACAGAGTGAGACTCCAACTCAAAAAAATAATAATAATAATAAAAAATAAAAATAAAAATAAAAAAAAATAATAAAATAAATAAATAAAAAGAGTTGGTAGTTTAAAAAACCTGGCTCCTTTTATTCCTCTCTTGCTTCCTCTCTTACCATGACACACCAGCTCCTCTTTCACCTTCCACCATGATTATAAGTTTCCTGAGGCTCCCAATAGAAGCAATGCCCTCACTAAGCTTCCTGTTCAGTCTGCAGAACAAAAACAAATCTCTTTTCTTTACAAGTCACTCAGCTTTAGGTATTTCCTTCTAGCAATGCAAAATGGACTAACACATCATGTCATCTGCAAACAGAGATAATGCTACTTCCTGTTTTCAGGTTTTGATGCCTTTTATTTATTTTGTTATCTAATTGCTCTGGCTGAGACTCCCAGTACTATGTTGAAAAATAGTGATGAAAGTGAGTATGCTTAACTTTTATTGGATTGTAGAGGAAAAGCTTTCAGTTTTCCCTCATTGATTATGACGTTAGCTGTGGCTTTTCATATCACTTTTGTTGTGTTAAGTTTCTTTCACACCTATTTTGTTGACAGTTTTGTTGAGAGATGTTACACTTCATCAAGTGCTTTTTTTGGGGGGTCTATAGAGATAAATATACTCTTTTCTTTCAATATGTTGTATCATATTGATTTATTTAAATCATCCTTGCATCCCACATAGTCATGATATATGATTCTTTTAATTGCAGTTTAATTTTGTGTACTAGTATTTTATTGAGATTTTTTTGCATCAGAGATATTGGCCTGTAATTTTATTTTCTTTTCATGTCTTTGATTTTGTTAACAGGATGATGCTGGCATCATAAAATAAGTTTGAAAGTGTTCTCTTGTTTTCGAAAATAGCCTGAGAAAGATTGGTATTAATTTCTCTTTAAAAGTTTGATAAAATTCACTCAGGAAACCATTACATTCTGAACTTTTCTTTTTTGAGAAATTAAAAAAATATTAATTCAATTTCCTTTTTTGTTATTGACATGTTCAGGCTTTATATTTTGTATTGATTCAGTTTCGGTAGGTTGTTTGTGTCTAGGAGTTTATCCATTTTTGAAAATACTACCCATTTTGTTGGACATGTATTTTCATAATAGTCCCCTATGATCATTTTTATTTCCAGGGCATCTGTTGTAATGTCTCCTCTTTTGTTTCTGATTTTATTTGCATTTCTCTTTTTTTTCATAGTTAGTCTAGGAAAGAGTTTGTTGATTTTGTTTATCTTTTTAAAAATCAGCTTGTTGTTTTTTTCTATTAAAAATCTTTATTTGATTTATTTCTGTTCTAATATTTATTATTTTTTTCTTCAGCTAACTTTGACTTAGTTCTTCTTCTAGTTCCTGGAGGCACAAAGTTAGGTTGTTGAGGTGTAATGTAAGCATTTATTTCTACAGACTTCTAATTTAGTATTGCTTTTACTCCATCTTTAAGTTTTGGCATGTTGTATTTTCATTTTCATTTTCCTCAAGATACTTCTGAAATGTTCCTTTGATTTCCCCTTTGATCAATGGATGTTCAAGAGAGTGTTGTTTGGTTTCCACATACATGTACATTTTCTAGTTTTCTTGCTGTTATTGATTTCTAGTTTCATTTCACTAACATGTGATCTATCCTGGAGAATGTTCTGTGTGCACCTAAGAAGAATGCAAGTGTTCCTCTCTTGAGTGGAAAGCTTTGTGCATGTCTCTTAGGCTTTTTTGGTCTATAATGTTCAACAGTTGTTTATTGATTTTCTGTCGAATGGTCTGTCCATTATTGAGTAATTGGGTATTGAAGTTTCCTATTATTATTATTATATTGCTATCAATTTCTACTTTCGGGTCTATCAATATTTGTTGTATATATTTAGGTACTGTATTATTGGGTGCATAGATATTTAAATTGCTATATCTTTTGCTGAATTGACCATTTTATCATTATATAATGATCTTATTTGTCTCTAGAGACATTTTATACTTAAAATCTATGTTATCTGATATAAGTATAGTTACTCCTGCTTTCTTTTGGTTACCAGTTGCACAAAATATCTTTCCCATATCTTTACATTCAGCCTAGAGTGACTTCAAAGTTACTCTTTTGTAGGAAGCATATCACTAGATCTTGCTTTTAAAAAAGATTAATTCAACCACTCT
Source organism: Tarsius wallacei (assembly GCA_963574415.1). Lineage (NCBI taxonomy): Eukaryota > Metazoa > Chordata > Mammalia > Primates > Tarsiidae > Tarsius > Tarsius wallacei. The sequence continues at coordinate 2,261 of CAUYQG010042202.1, forward strand.
ATGCCTTATTTTTTTTTTAATTTTTTAATGCGTTTTGATTAGTGACTTTAGTATGTTTACATTTACAATAAATATTGATAAATGAGAGATTACTATATCTTTGTGTGTGTGTTTTTTGGGGGGGTCTTTTTGTCATTATTTTGTTCCTTTTTTCGTTTCTTGATGTCTTTGTTATTTGGTGATTTCTTTGTAGCTATTTGCTTTGATTAGTTTCTATTTATCTTTCATGTATCCACTACAAAATGTGTGGTTAACTCAGTATTTGCATAAACTATCTTACAGTTATATCCTTCTATTTTAACTTCAATTGCTAAAAAACAAAAAAAACAAAAAAACCCTATACTTCTTCCCCTAAATACTTTGTATTCTTGTAGTCAGAATTTTCTTTTCAAAAAATTGTATATCCGTTAACATCTCTTTATCCTTTAACATTTATATTAGGGTGAAAAGTAAATTATATACCACAATTGTACTGTAACATTAATCTGTATAGGTCTATACATTTACCTTCACCACTGAGGTTGTGCTTTCATATGCTATCACATTGTTGTTTGAAATGTTTTTTGTTCAATTTGAAGAACTCCCTTTGGAATTTCTTCAGCTATCTTGTGTGGCTGATACTGATAGTCCCTGCCCTTCTTCTTTGTTCCTAGCCCTCTTCAGACATCTCAACTGTGACAATCTTCCTAACTATCTGTGTGGAGTGAAACAATAGTGGTTCTTTAGGGCAGTGCCCTAAAAGGCTGGGAAAACTGGTCTCTTACTCTGTTTTTTTTTTTTTTTCCTCTGTGAGTAGAACTCATGGGCCAGGGAGTTCCTGTTAATACTGAGCTGTGATGGTCTAGTCAACTGATGATGCAGACACAATGAAACTGTTCTTATTACCCTTTCTGTGTAGCTAGCTATTCTACTTTGTGTGTGTGTGTGTGTGTGTGTGTGTGTTTTGCTCCACTTTGTTGTTATATCTTCTTAGCTGGACTCTTGAGCACTCCCAGAGTTATTTTCATTTGTGTATAGTGTTTAATTTTTTTTAATGTGTGGGAGAGAAAAAACTTTGATCTCCTACTTTGCCATTTTGCTGATAGCCAGGATCTATACTTTTACATTAATGCCTTTACACCTGTCTGTTATCTATTTTGAGTTAATTTTGTAGATGGTGTGAGATTTATGTCAAGGTTCTTTAATCTTTTCTTTCTTTCTGTTTTAAAATTTTGCCTATAGAGATGTCAAATTGTACCAGCATCACTTGTTGAAAACTGTATCTTTTCTCCATTAAGTAGTTTTTACACCTTTGTCTACATGCAGTTTGGTATATCTGTATAGGTCTATTTTTGGGTTCCCTATTCTAGTCCATTCCATTTATCTATGTTTCTATTCCTCTGCTAATACTAAATAGTCTTGATTACTGTAGCTATATAGTAAGCCTTGACGTTAGGAATTAATTTCTCTCCCTTTATTCTTTCGTCCCCTCAAAATTATTTAGATATAAATAAATAAATAAATTTTAGAATGCTATTGTTTATAGTTATGAAATCATGTGAGAAATAATTGCATTAAACTTGTGTAACAATTTGAGGAGTTGTTTTCCAATTATTTATAGCTTTGATTTCTTTCATTAGATTATATAGTTTTCAGCAACTCCTGTAAATGTTTTGTCAAATTTATCTATGTGTTTTGTTTTGAGTGATTGTTTATTATATTGTATTTTTAATTTTGTTATTTATGTGTTCATTGCTAGTATATGGAAATACAATAGATTTTTACATGCCTATCTTATATTCTGTAATCTTGCTGTCACACTTACTATTTCTAGGAGATTTTTGGAAACAATTATGCCATCTGCAAATAGGGATGGTTTTATTTCTTCCTTTCTGATCTGTATGTCTTTTATATTCTTTTCTTGCCATATTGCACTAGCTAGAATTTTAGCAGTAAGTAGAATGGAGAAAGTGAGAGGAAACATTGCTTTGCCTTGTCTTCTGTCTTAGGGCAAAAGCACCCAGTTTTTTGCCATTAAATACAATGTTAGCTGTAGGTTTATTGTAGATAATCTTTATCACGTTGACAAATTTCTCTCTATTTCTATTTTTTGAGAGTTTTAATAATGAATAGGTTTTTGAATTTTGTCAAATCTTTTTCTGTATTAATTGATGTAACTATGCAATTTTTTAATTTTAATTTTTAATTGTAAATTGACAATTTATGATTGTACTTGTATTTATGGGCTAAAAAAGTAATATGATTTAGGAATACAATGTGGAATAATTAAATGAAGCTAGTTACCATATCCATCACCTCAAATACCGAATACTTTTTTGTGTTGAGAATATTTGAAATTTACTCTTAGTAATTTTGAAATGTGCAATACTTTATTATTAACTATATTCTTTATGCTGTACAATGTATCTAAAAAAACATTAATTTTATCTAAGATTTCATAACTTTTGATTACCATCTCCCCATTCCCTTGACTCCATGGCGTCTATAACCACCATTTTACTCTCTGCTGCTGTGGGTTCACTTGTTTTAGGTTCCACGTATAATTGATAACATCCAGTATTTGTCTTTCCGATCCTGGCTTATTTCAGTTAGCATAATGTTCTCCAATTCTATTCATGTTGTTGCAAATGACAAAATTTCCTTCTTTTTAATGGCTAAATAGTATTCCATGGTGTGATATATATGTCACATTTTTAAAATGCATTCATCCGTTTATGGACACCTAAGTTGATTCCATAACTTGGCTATCACGAATAGTGCTGCAACAAACTGGGAGTACAGATGTCACTTTGACAACAGATTTCAAATTATTTAGGTAAATACTCAGAAGTGAGATTGTTGGATCATATGGCAATTACATTTTTAGCCTTTCGAGGAACATCCATACTGTATTCCATAGTGGCTGTGATAATTTATGTACCCTCCAACAGTATACAAGCTTCCTATTTATCCACGTCCTTGCCAACACTGGTCATCTTTTGTCTTTTTGATAATATCCACTGTGACAGGATACCTGGCTTTGGCTATTTGGGGTGTCTGCTGGGAAGATGGACATTTTAACACTGTTAATTCTTCCAGTTCATAAAAATGAAATCTATTTCCATTTATTTGCATCTTCTTCAGTATCTTTTACCAATATTTTGTAGTTTTCAGTCTGTAAGTCTTTCACTTCTTAGTCAAATTTATTCTTAGAATATTATGCAGCCATAAAGAAGAACAAACATATGGGCTTTGCAGCATCTTGGATGGATTTAGAGTCTATCATACTCAGTGATCTATCACAGAAACAAAGAACAGAGTACCATATGTTCTCACTCATAAGTGGACCTTGAGCAATTATCATAATACTATAAGAAAGGGATTGGCAGTATGGGAAACTACCAGGAGAGGGGGATGGTATTGGCAATTGAGGGAAACTGCCAGGGGAGGGAAGGACACACCTCATCAACAGGGGTACTTGTATAATGAACAATTGTGTACCTGACCCTGAATTGTACCCCTTATCTTTAAAATAAAGGCAAAATAAATACATGTCTATTACTATTTTATTATTTTTGTAGCTAATGTCAATGAAATTGCTCTCTTGATATCTTTTTTGAAAAATTCTTTCTAGTGTACTTATTTTTTTGTGTTAATTTTGTATTCTGCACCTTTGCTATATTTCTTTATTAGTCCTAACTGTTTGGGTGTGAAGTTTGTTTTATCTATATCAGAAGTTTGTTTATCTATATCAGATTATGCTCTCATCTAACAATAACTATTTTACTTCTTCCTTTCCTGCCTTTCATCATTTGTTCAATTACTCTGGGAAGAATGTTCAACACTGTGCTGAATAGAAATGGTGAGAGTGGGCATTCATATATTATTACAGATCTTAGAGAAAAGGCTTTCAAATTTTCATTGTAATAATTTTATCTGTGGGCTTTTCATATATGGCCTTTATTGTGTTGAGGCACATTCCTTCTACACCTAATTCGGTGAAAGTTGGTTTAATATAGAAGGATGTTGAATTTTGTCAAATATTTTTCTGCATCTATTGTGATGATAATACAAATTTTGTTCTTCATCCCGTTAATGTGATGAATCACATTTATTGATGTGAGTATTGAACCATCTCTGCATCCCAGAAATAAATCCTGCTTGATCATAATGGATGATCCATTTAATGTGTTGTTGAATTAATTTGCTAGTATTCTGTTGAGAATATTTGCCTCTACAAGGGGGACCCAAAAACCCTGGAATTTATTTATAAAAATTGTTTACTTATTCTACATATTTAAACTTTAGTCACCTCCAAAGTACTCTCCCTTTGATACACTACACCTGTTGAGATACTTTTTCCACTGCTTAAAACAGTTTTTTAACTTGTCAATTTTGATGCTTTTTAGTGCTTCTGCTATTTTTTGTTTCACCTCATCTACATCAGCAGAATGTTTCCCTTTGAGAACTTTTCTTATGTAGGGAAACAAAAAAAAAAGTCATTTAGGGTGAGATTAGGTGAATAGGGAAGGTGAGGAATGAGGGTCATGACATTTTTGGTGAAAAAACTGCTGCACACTCCGTGCAGTGTGGGCAGGTGTGCTTGTAAATTGCCCACCATGAAATGGGCAAACGCATTTAAAGAATCCCCCCCCCCCCCCAAAAAATTCACGGAAGTTGAATGCAGCAACTCAACAATGCGAGCTGGTACACTGATGCCAATGGGTTCCTAGAATACTTACCTAGTGGAGGAAGCCTGTCCTACAAGGGTCCCGCCCCGCCCTCTGAAAACAATTTCAATTGTTTCTGGGTCTCTCACTCATCAGTTTATAAAAAAAATATTGGTTTGTAATTTTTCTTTCATGTAATGTTCTTATTTGGCTTTGATATCAGGGTAATGCTGTACTCATAAAATGTGTTTAGAACTATTTCCTCCTCTGACATTTTAGAAGAGTTTAAGAATAGTTAATATTAGTTTTTAAAATGTTTGGTAGAATTCAGCAGTGAAGTCGTCTTAGGCTTTTCTTCGATGAGAGACTTTTTATTACTGATTAAATTATCTTAGTCATTATTGGTTCATTTAGGTTTTCTATTTCTTCATGATTCAGTCTTAGTAGGTTGTGGGTTTCTAGCACTTCATCTGTTTCTTTTAGGTTATCCAATTCATTGGTGTATAATTGTTCATAGCAGTCTCTTATGATTCATTGTATTTCTGGGGTGTCAGTTGTAATGCCTTTTCTTTCATTTCTAATTCTATTTATATGAGTGTTCTTTCTATCAATTTTGTTTATCTTTTCAAAAAATTAACTCAGGTTTTTGTTTGATCTTTTGTATCATTTTTCTACTTATTTCTACTCTGATCTTTATTATTTCCTTCCTTTCACTAACTTTGAGTTAATTTGTTCTTCATTTTGTAGTTCCTTGAGGTGTAACATTAGCTTGTTTATTTAAGATCTTTCTTCTTTTTAAATAGGCATTTGTAACCGGGCTCGGTGGCTCAGCCTGTAATCCCGAGCCTTTGGGAGGATGAGGTGAGTGGATTGCCTGAGCCCGCGGGTTCGAGACCCGCCTGGGCAAGCAAGACCTCATCTCTACAATAAATCAAAAAATTAGCCGGGCATGGTAGCCTGCGCCTGTAGTTCCAGCTACTTGGAAGGCTGAGGCTGAAGGATCGCCGGAGCCCAGCAGGTTGAGGCTGCGGTGGCCAGGAGCGGCCACTGCACTCCAGTCTGGGTGACAGAGTGAGACTCCAACTCAAAAAAAAAAAAAAAAAAAAATAGGCATTTGTTACTATAAACTTTCCTTTTAGAACTGTTTTTTCTATATCCCATAAGTTGTTATATTTTGTTTCTATTTTCATTTGTCTCAAGATATTTTTAAGTGCTCCTTTTAATTTCTTCATTGGTCAACTTGTAATTCAGGAACATATTGTTTAATCTCTATGTACTTGTGAATTTTTCAAAATTTCTTCTGTAATTAATTTCTAGTTTCATGCCATTGTGGTTAAAAAAGATCCTTGACACAATTTCAATCTTCTTAAATTTGCTGAAGTTTGTTTTGTGCCCTAGCATGTGATCATTCCTGGATAGTGTTCTTTGTGCACTTGAGAAGAATATGTATTCTGTTGCTTTTGGATAGACTATTCTGTACATGTCTGTTAGGACCCCTTGTTTTGAAGTATTGTTCAAATCCAACGTTTCCTTATTAATTTTCTGTCTAGATGATCTGTCTATTTCTGAAAGTGTGAAATTCTTAGTGTATTGTGATCTATCTCTCCCTTCAGATCTTTTAATATTTATATGTTTAGATGATCCAATGCTGGTGCATATATATTTATAATAGTTATATCCTCTTGCTGAATTGACCCTTTTATTATGACATGCTATCTCTTTTTTTTGCCCCTTTTTGCAGTTTTTGACTTAAATTAGATTGTGTCTTATATAATTATAGCTACTCCTACTCTTTTGGTTTCCATTTGTGTGGAATATCTTTTTTCACTTTCATTTTTAATCTATTTGTGTCCTTTTTAAATTGAGCACTCCTTTATTTATACTGTCAATTTAGGATTTCCTATAGTAAGTTTGCATATCACAACATGTATCCCTTTACAATTTTTTTTTTTTTTGAGTTGAGGTCTCATTCTGTCACCCAGGTTACAGTGCAGTAACATGATCGCAGCTCACCACAATCTTGACCTCTTAGGCTCAGGCAATCCTTCCACCTCAGTCTCTTGAGTAGCTGGGACTACAGACATGCATCACCATACTAAGCTAATATTTTTTGTAGAGAGGAGGACTTTCTATGTTGCTCAGGCTGGTCTTAAACTCCTGGGCTCAATAATCCTCTTGCTTCAGTCTCTCAAAGTGCTGAGATTACAGTCATGAGCCACTGTGCCTAGCCTGCAGTTTATTTTAGTTATAGTTGTTATTAATAATTTTGTCTTTTTTTCCTAAGGAAAAGGAGTTGGCACATTTTATTTAAATTGTCAAGTTTATGTGTACAGAGTTGTTCATAGTAAACCCTTATTATACTTTTAATTTCTACAGTATCTTCAATGATAATAAAATTCATTCTAATATTGGTAATTTGTGTCTTTCCTCATATTTCTTTGTCAGTCTTGCCAGAGGCTTGTGATTTTATTGTTCTTTCCTTTTTCTCTAGTATTCAAGGAAATAGCTATATTTTCCACAGTTTAAATGTATTCATTTAGTATCATAAATTTTCCTTTTAGATCTGCTTTAAGCTATGTCCCCCAAAATTCTGTTAGGTTGTAGTTTGTCTTTTATTTTTCATTTTGGTATTAAATTCTCCTGCTTTCTTAAAAATAAATTTATTTTTAGTGTAGTTTTAGGTTCATAGCAGTATTGAGCAGAAGGTATAGAGACTTTCTGTACAGCATCTGCCTGTCCCAACACATACATAGCTTCCCCTGTTATCAACATCTTTTACAAGAGTGGCACATTTGTTACAACTGATGAACGTACAGTGACACATTATTATTACTCCAAACCCATCGTTTACATTCGGTTTCACTATGGGTGTTGTACATCCTATGAGTTTTGGCATGTGTATGATGACATACACCCATAGTTATAGAATCATAAAGATTCATTTCACTGCCTGAAATGTCCTCTGTGCTCTGCCTATTCATCCCTTCCTCACCCTTAAGCCCTGGCAACTACTGATCTGTTTTGCTGTCTCCATAGTTTTGCCTTTTGCAGAATGTCAAATATGGAACCATACAATCTGTAGCCTTTTCTGATTGACTTCTTTTGCTTAGTAATATGTACTTGTGTTTATTCCATGTCTTTTCATGACTTGATATCTCATTTTATGTTAGGGCTGAATAGCATTTTCTTATCTGGATGTATCCCAGTTTATTTATCCATTCACCTAGATATTTTGGTTGCTTCTAAGTTTTAGCAATTATGAATAAACCTACTGTAAATATTGTGCATAGGTTTTCGTGTGGACATACGTTTTTAACTCTTTCGGGTAAATAGCAAGGAGCACAATTGCTGGGTCATATGACAAAAGAATATTTAGTTTTGTAAAAACTGCCAAACTGTCTTCCAAAGAGGCTGTACCATTTTGCATTTTTATCAGCAATGGATAAGAGCTCCTGTTGCTCCACTCTTTGCCATCATTTTGTGTTGTCTGTGTTTTGGATTTTGGCTGTTCTAATAGGTGTGTAGTGGTATCTTAATGCTGTTCTAATCTGTATTTTTCTGATGACATATAATGTTGGGCATCTTTTCAGATGCTTATTTTCCACCTGCATATCCACTTTGGTAAGGTGTCTGTTAGGGTCTTTGGCCCGTTTTTTAGTTAAATTGATTGTTTTCTTGTTGCTGAATTTAAAGAGTTCTTTGTACATTTTGGATAACAGTTCTTTATTAGATATGTCTTTTCCAAATATTTCCCTCCATTCTGTGACTTGTCTGAATTCTCTTGGCAACGTCTTTTGCAGGACAGAAATGTTTTACTCAGTGAAGTATAGTTTATCGATCCTTTCTTTCATGGATTACACTTTCAGTGTTGTATCTATAAAATTATTTCCAAACCCAACGTAATCTAAATTTTCTTCTGTGCTATCTTCTAGGAGTTTTGAGTTTTACATTTAGGTCTATAAACCCTTTTGATTTACTTTTGGCAAAGGACGTGAGGTCTGTGTCTCATTCATTTTATTTTATTTTATTTTTGCGTGTGGATGCCCATTTTTTTTAGCACCATTTGTTGAAAAGGTTATTTGTGTTCCATTGGATTGCTTTTTGTCAAATATCAGTTGATTATATTTTTGTAACTCTATTTGTGTCTATTTCTGGTCTTTCTTTTCTGTTTTACTGATCTATTTGTCCATTCTTTTGTCTTGTTTACCATACTTTTATTATTGTCTTAGATACTGTAACTTTACAGTAACTCTTGAAGTTGGTTAGAGTCAGTTCTTCAACTCTATTCTTCAATATTGTATTGGCTATTCTGGATCTTTTGCCACTTCTTTAGAATCAGCTGATCAATATCTACAAAACAACTTACTGGGATTATGATTGTGATTGCATTGAGTCTATAGATCAAATTAGGAAGAAAAAAGTCTTGAAAATATTGGATCTTCTTATCAATGAACATACATTATTTCTCCATTCATTAAGTTCTTCTTTGACTTTTTTCCATCAGAATTTTTACAATTTTCCTCATATAGATATGGAACACATTTTGTTCAGTTTATACCTAGTATTTCATTTTTTTGCATGCTAATATAAATGATATTGTGTTTTTAGTTTCAACTTTCATTTGTTAATTGTTAGTATACAGGAAAGGGATTTACTTCTTATTATTAACTTTGTACCCTTCAACATTGCTGCTATTGATCATCAGTTTCAGGAGTCTTTTTTGGTCCTTTTAGATTTTCTTTTTCTTTTTTTTATTTTAAAGATGTGGGGTGCAAGTCAGGATTGGATACATAAGTGGTTTAAGTACAGGTGAAGTTTGGGCCTCCCATTGGCCCTCACTTTGCCTGGATTAGGATCAGGCACCCGCATGGATGTTATGTGCCTCCCCCTTCCCCGGCAGTGTCCCACTGCCAGGCAGTCCCTGTCTTGTAGTATTATCCTAGATGTTCAAGGAAGGTCCACTTATGAGTGAGAATATGTGATACTCAGTTCCTTGTTTCTGTGATATATCACTAAGTATGTAGACTCTAAATCCATCCAAGTTTCTGCAAAGTCCATATGTTTGTCCTTCTTCATGGATGTATAATATTTCATTGTATAGATGTACCACATTTTTAAAATCCTGTCCACTTTCGATGGGCAGCATGGTCAGTTCTATGTTTTTGCTATTGTGAATAGTGCTGCAATAAACATGTGTGCACAGGTATCTTTTTAATAGAATGATTTGAATTCCTCCAGGTATATTCCAGAAGGGGGATTACTGGGGCATATAGAGTATCAATTTCTAGTTCTTTTAGAAATTGCCACACTGTTTCCAACAGAGATTGAACTATTGCTCTCCCACCAACACTGTAGAAGTGTTCTCTTTTGTCCACATCCACACCACTATCTGTTGTTTTTTGTTTTATCAATGATGGCCATTCTTACTGGAGTTAGGTGGTGTCTCAATGTGATTTTGATTTGCATTTCTCTGATGATTAGTGAGGCTGAGCACTTTTTCATGTGTCTGTTGGCTGCTCACATATCTTCTTTTGAGAAGTATCTATTCATATCTTTGCCCACTTTTTATTGGAGCTGGTTAATTTTTTTTCTTTTGGCACATTTGAGTTCCTTGTAGATCCTAGATGTTAGGCCTTTGTCAGATATATAGTTGGCAAATATTTTTTCCCATTCTGAGGGCTGTCTCCCCACTCACTTGATGATTTCTTTTGCTTTGCAGAAGCTTTTCAGTTTGAGAGAAGTCCCACTTGTCTATCTCATGTCTTATGGCATGGGTATCTGGGGTTTTGATCAGGAATTTGTTACCTATTCCAATTTCTGTAAGGGTACCTCCTGTGTTTTCTAAGATTCTTGTAATTTGAGGTTTTACATTTAGGTCTTTGATCCATTTGGAGTTTATTTTTGCATATGGTGGTAGGTAGGAGTCCTGTTTCATTTTTCTCATGTGGTAAGCCAGTTTTCCCAGCACCACTTACTGAAAAGATTCTCCTTTCACCGATGGTTCAGATTTTCTACACAGACAGTCATGTCATCTGAGAACAAGGGCAGTTTGTTTTTTCTTCTTAATCAGCATACTCTGTATTTTCTTGTCTTAGTGCAATGGCTAGGACTTCCAGAGAAACATTGAAAAGGAGTTATAAAAAGGGATGTTATTGCCTGGTTCTTGATCTTGATGGAAAAACTTCAGGTTCTCATCATTGAGTAAAATGTTATCTGTAGGTTTTTTGTTGATATTCCTTATCAAGTTGAGGAAGTTTTCTGATATTTCTAGCTTACTGAGAGTTTAAATTTTGAATAGGTGTTGAATTTTGTCAAATGAATTTTCCACATCTATTGATATGATCATATGATTTTTCTTTTTTAATTTGTTGATGTAATGAAGTATATTATTTAATTTATGAGTGTGAACCAGGCTTGCATACCTGGGTTATATACTACTTGCTTGTAGTGTAACTTTTTAAAATACATTGTTGGATTTGATTTGCTAGTATATTGTTAAGGATTTTTTCATCTATGTTTATGAGCAATATTGGTCTGTAGTTTTCTTTTCTTCTAATGCTTTTATCTGGTTTTGGTATAAGGTAATGCTGGCCTCATAGCAAGAGATAGGAAACTTTTCTTCTTTTTCTATTTTCTGAAACAGATTATAGAGAATGGATATAACTTCTCTCTTAAATGTTTGTTAGAATTCACCTGTGAATGCATCTTGAATTTATGCTTTCTCTTTTGGAAGGTTATTAATTATTGACTCAGTTTCTTTGATATAGGCTTATTCAGATTGTCTGTTTCTTCTTCTGTGTGTTTTGGTACATTATGTCTTTCAAATAATTGGTCTATTTAATCTAGATTATCAAATTTCTGGGCATTGAGTTGGTCAAAGTATTTTTTATTACTCTTTTACTGTCCATGAAATCTCTAGTAATGTCCCCTCCATTTCTTAGGTTAGTCATTTGTATACTCTGTTTTTTGTTTTGTAGTTTGCCTTACTAGAGGCATATTGATTTTATCATTTTTGGGTACATAAAGCATACATAAATGTGTATCTATTTATATAGATAAACATATTTATTTATTCATTATTTTACTTTATCTCATTTTAGAGTTGTGGGGGTACATGTGAGGATTTATTACACAAGTAAATTGTGTGCTAGTGAGGTGTTCCCCCGGTAGTGGACCTTACCCAGTGTGTGGTTTTGTGCCCCTTCTCCTTCCTACATGACCCTCCTTTTAGCAGTGCCCAGCATCTGTTGTTCCCACCTTTGTGATCATGTCTCCAGTGATTAGGGCCCTCTTAGGAATGAGAACATGCAGTATTCAGTTTTTTGTTTCTGTGATGGTCCGCTTAGGATAATGGTCTCTAGCTGCATCTGTGCCACTAAAAGGACGTGTTTTTGTTCTTCCTTATGGCTATGTAGGATTCCATTGTGTATATGTACCACATTTTCTTTATCCAGTCAACTTTTGACGGGTATCTGGGTTGTTTCCATATTTTTGCTATCATGAATAGTGCTGCAATGAATGTATATATGCAGTGTCATTTCAATAAAGCGATTTATGTTCCTCTGGGTATATCCCCAGAAGTGGGATTGCTGGATCATATGTTAGTTCCATTTTTAGTTCTTTGAGAAAACACCACACTGCTTTTCACTAAGGATGAACTATCTTACATTCCCACCAAAAGTGCAGGCACATTCTCTTTTCTCTGCTGCCTCACCAATACCTGTTGTTTTTTGACGTTTTGACGATAGCCATTATGACTGGGGTTAGGTGGTATCTTATTGAAGTTTTGATTTGTATTTCTCTGATGATCAGTGAGGTTGAGCATTTTTACATAAGTTTGTCGGCTGCTTGAATGTCTTCCTTTGAGAAGTGTTGTTTATGTCCTTTTTCCACTTTTTAATGAGATTGTGGGTTTGTTTGTCTTTTCCTGTCAATTTGTTTGAGTTCCTTGTAGATTTTGGAAGTTAGGCCTTTTTCAGATGCACATCTTGCAAACATTTAGGTAAACATGTATTTAAATATATATTTGCTATTACTATTTTTAACAAACTATCATATACTAAATTAAGAATAAAAAATAAAAGTTCTTATTTTATGTTCACTTATTTCTTCACTGACGCTCTGTCTTTCTTCATGTAAATCTGAGTGTCTGCATTATATCATTTTCTTTCTCTTTAAAAAACTTCCTTTAATTTTTTTTTTTTTTTTTTTTGGCAAGGTAGATCTACTGGCAACAAATCCCATTAATTTCTGTTTGGATGAATAAGTCTTTGTTTCTCCCTTACGTTTGAAGGATAATTTTTCAGGGTACAGAATTCTAGGTTGATTTTTTAAATCAATACCTTAGATATTTCACTCCATTCTCTTCTTGCTTGCATGGGTTTTGAGGAGTAGTAGGATGTAATTATTATCTTTGCTCATGCATATGCAAGGCTTCTCCCACCCCATGGTTTATTTTAAGGTTTTTCTTTACCTTTGATTTTCTGTAATGTAGAAATGGTATGCCAAGTTTTCTGGCATTTATTTTGCATAGTGTTCTCTGAGCTTTCTGGATCTGTGGTTTGGTACCTAACATTAATCTGGGAGAAATTCTCAATCATTCTTTCTTTCTTTCTTTCTTTTTTTTTTTTTTTTTTGGTGGTGCACACCTTTATGTATTTATTTTTTCTCTGTTTTAATATTTTATTTTATTTTAAAGATGCGGGGTACAATTCAAGATTAGGTACACAAGTGGACATCGTACAGATAAAGTTTGGGCCTCCCTTTGGCTCCCACTTTGCCTGGTTTGAAATCGGTTACCCTTATGGATTTTGTGCTCCCACACAAACCCCAGCAGTATCCCGCTACTGCCAATTCTTTTCATATAGTAATATGGTAAAAGTCCAGCGTCTGCTTATGAGTGAGAACATATGGTACACTTTGTTTCTGTACTAGATCACTGAGTATTATAGACTCTAAATCCACCCAAGTTGCTGCAAAGTCCATATGTTTGTCCTTCTTTATGACTGTGTAATATTGTATTGTGTATATGTACCACATTTTTAAAATCCAGTCCAGTTTCAATGGGCAGCATGATTGGTTCCATGTTTTTGCTATTGTGAATAATGCTGCAATAAACATGTGTGTGCAGGTATCTTTTTTGTAGAATGATTTGAGTTCCTCTGGGTATATTCCCAGTAGGGGGATTACTGGGTCATATGGAAGGTCAATTTCTAGTTCTTTTAGAAATCGCCACAGTGTTTTCCATGGAGGTTGCACTAGTTTGCATTCCAGGAGTATAGAAGTGTTCCTTTTCTCTGCATCCTTGCCAGCATCTGTCATTGTTTGTTTTTATTAATGATGGCCATTCTTACTGGGGCTAGGTGGTGTCTCAATGTGGTTTTGATTCGCATTTCTCTGATGATTAGTGAAGCTGAGCACTTTTTCATGTGTCTGTTGGCTGCCTGTATATCTTCTTTCGAGAAGTGTCTATTCATGTCTTTTGCCCACTTTTTAATGGGGCTGTTTGTTTTTTTCCTGTCAACATGTTTGAGTTCCTTGTAGATTCTGGATGTTAGATCTTTATCAGATATACAGTTGGCAAATATTTTTTCCCATTCTGTGGGCTCTCCCCACTCTCTTTGTGGTTTCTTTTGCTTTGCAGAAGCTTTTCAGTTTAATGAGGTCCCACTTGTCTATCTTATCTCTTATGACACGGGCATCTGGGGTTTTGACCAGGAATTGATTGCCTGGCTCCAAATTCTGTAAGGATGTCTCCTGTGTTTTCTTTTCTTTTTTCTTTTTTTTTTTAAATAACTCAACTTTTATTTTGCCTCTATCTTTATACTCATTTTTAAAACTTTTTAATTTGCATTTTAATTGACACATTGTAATTATACACACTTATAGGATACAATTTGGTGTTTTTATACATATATTGAATAATGATTCAATCAGCGTAGTTACTGCATCTATTACTTATGTTTATTACCTATTTATGGTGAGAACTTTCAAAAGTTTCTTTTCTGGCTATTTTGTAATATACAATATTTTACCGTTAACCATAGTCAATCTACTGTTCAAAAAAACACTGGAATTTGTTTCTCTTATCTAATTGTAACTTTGTGCTCATTGAACAATCTCTCCTAATTTTCCTCTTGCCTCTGCACTTCCTAGTTTCTAGTAACCTCTGTTCTATTCTCTGCTTCTATGACACTCACTATTTTTTGAAAGATTTCACATGCATGAGATCATGTGGTATTTGTTTCTCTGTGGCCAACTTATTTCACCTAACATTATATCCTCCAGCTTTTTCCATATTGTCACAGATGACAGAAACTATGGGGGAGGGGGGAGGCGAAGGGAGGTGGGATTAACGGTAGTCAATATCTGTCTGGGGACGATGGGGAGACACCCCTTATCAATAAGGGTGCCTGAACGGAGCATATTTGTATACCTAACCCTTGACTGTACCCTACAATATTAAAATTAAAAATATTGATAAAAAAAACCTCAAAAGCACAATTTAAAAAAATAAACATAATGAGATTATATCAAACTAAAAAGTTTTTGCACAGCAAAAAAAAAGTCCATTAACAGAGTGGACAGACAATCTGAAGAATGAGATAAAATATTTGCAAACTATACATCTGGCAAAAGGTTAATTTCAGAATATTTTAAAAACTTAACAGCAAAAATACAATTGAGTAAAAAACCTTCATAAATATTTCTCTAAAGAAGACATACAAATGTCCAACAGATATATGAAAAAAAATATTCACCATCTCCTGTGTTTTCTAAGATTCTTTTAGTTTGAGATTTTACATTTAGGTCTTTCATCCATTTGGAGTTTATTTTTGTGTATGGTAGTACGTAGGGGTCCTGTTTCAATCTTTTGCTTGCGATCAGTCAGTTTTCCCAGCACCATTTACTGAATAGATTATCCTCTCCCCAGTGGTTGTTGTTGGAGGCTTTGTCAAAGATGAGTTGGTTGAAAATCGAGCTTTTGCTTCTGTAATCTCTATCTGTTCCATTGGCCCATATACCTGTTCTTGTACCAGTACCAGGTTGTTTTGAGTATTGTAAACTTGTAGTAAAGTTTAAAGTCTGGAAGTGTGATACTGCTTTGTTTCTTTTGCTAAGGATTGTTTTGGCTATTGGTGGTCGTTTATGTTTCCATATGAATTACTGTATTGTCATTTCCAGGTCTGAGGAGAGTGATGTTGGTAATTTAATGGGTATTGTGTTAAATCTGTAGATTGCCTTTGGTAGGATGGAAAAGTTAACAATGTTGATTTTTGCAACCCATGAGCATGGAATATTTTTCCATTTGTTTATGTCTTCTTGGATTTCTTTGAACAATATTTTGTAGTTTTCATTGTAAAGGTCTTTCACTTCTCTGGTTAGGAAGATGCCAAGTGTTTCTTTTTGTGTGTGGCTATTGTGAATGGGATTGTGCTTTTTAGTTGGTTCTCTGCCTGTTTGTTGCTGGTGTATAAATGAGACTGTCTTTTGCACATTTACTTTGTACCCTGAGACTTTGTCAAAGTTTGTTGGCAGTGCTAGGAGGTTTTTGACAGATTTCCTTCGATTTTTGAGGTATACAATCAAATCGTCAGCAAAGAGGGGTAACTTAACTTCCTCTTTTCCTATTTGGATACCCCTGATTTCTTTCTTTTGTCTAATTGCTCTAGCTAGGATTTCCAACACAATGTAGAACAGGAGAGTTGAGAGTGGGCAACCTTGTCTTCCTCCGGTTTCAGGGGAAATGCTTCTAATTTCTGTCTGTTTAGTAATATGCTGGCTGTGGGTTTATTGTAGATGGCACTTACTATTTTGAGGTATGTCCCTTCTGTACTTAGGTGTTCGAGGGTTTTTATCAAGAAGAGGACTTGATTTTATCAAAGTCTTTCTCTTCATCTAATGATATAATCATATGGTTCTTGTTTTTATATCTGTTGATGTATTTAATTGCATTTATGGTCTTGCAGATGTTGAACAGGCCTGCATCCTGAGGATGAAGCCTACTTGGTCATGGTAGATGATTTTTGAGATGTGTTGTTGAATTTGAATTGCTAGAATTTTGTTGAGAATTTTTGCATCTATGTTTATGAGGAATATTGGCCTGTAGTCCTCTTTTTTTGTTGGATCTTTACCCGGTTTTTATATCAGAGCAATGTTAACTTTGTAAAATAATTTGGGAAGAATTCCATCTTTCTCAATTTCCTGGAATACTTTCAATAGGATTGGTATCAGCTCCTCCTTGTACATTTTGTAGAATTCTGCTGGAGAACCATCTGCTTTAAGGTTTTTTTTTGTAGGTAAATTTCTTATGGTGGAGTCAATTTCTTAGGTTGTTACTGGTCTATTTAGTGTCTCAATGTCTTGTTTCAACATTGGGAGGTTGTGTAATGTCAGAAAGTCTTCCATTTCATTTAGGTTATGAAGTTTGTTTCCATACATGTGTGCATAGTAATTTTTGATAATCTTTTGCATTTCTTCAGGGTCAGTTGTGATTTGATCTTTTTTATTTCTGATTGTGTATATTTGGGCTTTTTCTTGGTAATTCTGGATAGGGGTCCATCAATCTTGTTTATTCTTTCAAAGAACCAGCTTTATGTTTTGTTGATTTTTTTTTTCTATGATATTTTGTTTTTTATGTCCCGTATTTGGGCTTTTACTTTGGTGATCTGGATTCTTCTGCTGAAGTTAGTATTTTGGTGGTCTTGTCTTTCCAGGTCCTTTTGGTGACTTGTTAGGCTGTTAACTTGTGATCTTTCCATTTTCTTGATGTGTGTTCATAGAAGTATAAATTCCCTTCTTAGAATGGCTTTCATGACATCCCAGAGATTTTAGAAGATGTTTCTTCATTTTCATGTATTTCCAGGAATCTTTCAATTTCTATTTTGATTTCTGTGTTGACCCAATTGTTGTTCAGCCTCATTCTGTTTAGTGTCCATGTCTTTGTGGGTTTTGGGAGAATTTTGTTGGTGTTGATATTTATTTTTATTCCACTGTGGTCTGCGAGGTGCATGGCAGTATTTTGATCTTATGAAATTTGTTTATAAATATATGGCTGAAGATGTGATCAATCTTGGAGTACTTTTCATATGGTAATGAGTAGGATGTATCTTCTGTGGTTGTTGAGTGAAAGTGTTTTGCATATATCAATTAAGTTCATTTGGTCAAGGATCAAGTTGAGGTTCCAGAATCTCTTTGTTGATTTTTTGCCTTGATGAACTATCTAGGGTTGTTTGGGGTATTTAAGTCCCCAACTGTAATAGTGTTAGAGTCAATTTTTTTTAGTTTACTTAGTAATTGCTTTATAAACACTGGTGCTTCTGTGTTGGGTGCATATATGTTTAGGATGGATATTTCTTGTTGATGAATTGAACCTTTTATCATTATGTAGTGTCCTTTCATATCTTTTTAAATTTTTGATAGCTTGAAGAGTATTTTGTCTGATATTAAGATCATGACTCCTGCCTTCTTTTGTGATCCATTCACGTGGAAATTTGTTGTCCATCCTGTAACTTTGAGTCTGTGTGTGTCCCTTATGGTGAGATGAGTTTCTTGGATACAGCAAATTATTGGATTGTGGTTTTTTAAAATCCAGTTTGCCATTCTGTGTCTTTTCAGTGATGCATTTAGTTCATTCATGCTGATATTGAAATGTGATTGTTTATCCCCCTAATGAAGTTCTTATACAGTTTTTTCTTTGTTGTCTTTTAACTTTTGGGCTGATGTATTTGTGTGTTTTCTTTTTTTTTTATTATTCAATATTTTTTATTATGATATTGTGGGGTACAGTTAAGGGTTAGGTATACAAATATGCCTCGTTCAGGCACCCTTGTTGACAAGACAACAAAGAAAAAACTGTATTAAGAACCTCATTAGGGGGATAAACAATCACATTTCAATATCAGCATGAATGAACTAAATGCACCACTGAAAAGACACAGAATGGCAAACTGGATTTTAAAAAACCACA